>BMAO01021504.1:0-14392 GCA_019973975.1 Trichonephila clavata
AAATGTATTTTAATATTTTAAAGTTAATTATTAAGATCAAAGAGCAGTTTAGTTTACAGGCAAATTAAATGTATGGGCGATTTAATTGCAGAAAAAAACTTAAGAGTTGCAATTTTACAAAAAGAAATTTTTTCCCCCAAAAATAATTATCAGTAAAAAATATTATATATTTTACAAAAAAAAAAAAAAAAAAAAAAAAAAGTTAAAAACGAGCTTTGGGGGGAAAGTTGGATAACATTTTTAACGTTAGTGAAGCAAATTTTCTAGCGATATTTTTGTTATTAGAATAATTTAATTGAACAAAATAATTGCTTTTAATTATTGAAAGATATTTGATTAGGATATTAACTGTCAATCGATAAAAATGTCCTCGAATTGCCCCTTTATGGCTTATCATTTAATATTATAAAATTTATTTATATATTCAATATAACAAAAAAGTTCAAAGGTAACAAAAAAATATTGAAAAGTTAAAAAGAGACGCTAAGTTTAGTTAAATCCATGTATTATGTTATATACCAAATCAAATACATTTAAAGTTATTGATGTTCATTTTGCTAGATTTGAGTTAATTTGATGATTTATAAAATAATTTTTTAACATTTCATTTTAAATTTATCTTAATTTTTTCTTTCAATATTAAATGGCTCCTTTTAAGTTATACTTTCTTGGATGGAATAAATATATATTTCAGATAAAGCATTTTTGATTCGTGTTTAAGATAAACTTCATATAGTTATCAACTGTGTTTTTCCTTTTCTTTTATAAATATATGTTTAAAATATTATCCCCCCCCCCTAAAATAACTTAAACGCCGATTTTCTCTAATAATCGTTGCTCGTACTTATAAACAAGTTCTTGGAACAATTAGAAATTGGTTTTAACCTTAAAATATATATTTTTTAAACGTCGCCAATCTGTGAGAAGTAGCACAACAGCGATAGTTTTCGAAAAGAGGAAACCTTTCTCCGCCTAGAGACCCCAAAACAACAGCGCCATCTGGTGGTGAGCGTAAAAGAAGAGCAAGAGCAAAGAAGTGATAGAACAAGCAATAGGAATCGATCGCAGCTCAATTCCTTTTATTGCTTAACCGATTCTTCTATGCACATATAACCCCGGCAATCTTTACAAGGATAATTCTGACCAACGACAGTCCAGTTGTGGCCATTTTTTTTTCTTTCTCGATTGCAACTTGCTGATCTGTTTTTTTATTTTCGTTCCCCTTGTTTACTTGATTACATTATTTTTTTTTTATGAATTTTTGTGGAAAATAAGAGTAGGAATTTTTAAAAAAGTGAACACAATTGTTTATCCTCAACGAATATTATTGAATAATTTTTTTATTAATAACGCAGAGAGAGAGAGAGAGAGAAATATATTAATTAATCAAAAATACCAGTTTGCAATGAATTTTTAAAAAAAAGTAAAATGTACAAAAATGTTTCCATTATAATTTATTAAAATAAGAAGGCAATTAAAAATTTCATTAATTAAATTGGTTTAAAAAGTTACATTCTATTTTTTTTCTAGTAGCATTTAAGAAATATTTTTTTTCACTATGTTTATTTTTTAATATGTATAAATTAAAAATACATTTTCTAAGAGAAAATTATATAATGATCTTTAAAAAGAATTTTTTTTTAAATTTCTTCATGCTTTTTTAAAAAAAAAAGATTTAAGAGTAGTTTATATGTGTGGAGGAAGAAAAAAAAGTAACAGGTAAAAAAATTCTTTTGTTACTTTTTTTAAAAGGATATTAGAGATCAGAATATGAATAATTTCCTTTATTAATTCCGGATACAAAGATATACTTGTATTTAATGTTTCCCCATCGTGCTTAAGCAATAATCATCAATTTTAAAGCCATGACTTCCTTTTTACAGTGCATATAAATCACTGGCAATGCTTCCAGTAGAATCTTCAATAGGGGTCTACGTTTTTACTTTGTTTCTCCATTAGAGTTTCTGAACTGTTTAACTATCGTACGCTTTCCATGATTGCCTTTCCGTCATCGAATTGGGTGGTTTGGAATGTTTGAAGACTTCTTTGCGTCCCTTTTCAGATAAATAGGGATACATTTTGAAGATGATACTTTCGGTAATTTTAATAATTCATAAATCAAATGCTAGAATTATAAATTGCATATCCCTACCTATAAGTTGGAATTTTTTGTAATAATAAGATTATAAAGTGAAATTTTGCTTTAGGAGAAGTCTTAATTACTTTTACTTAAGCGAAGTTTCTTCCTATATTTCCATAAAATAAAGGACTTTTATGAAGCAAAACATCAAATTAGGAATAAAGAGCTTATGCATAAATTCTGATCGTAAAGAAGCTCAAAAATACTAACCAGCAGAGGAAATTATTTCCTTCCTTTTTTTAAAAAAAAGGATGCTCATTATCATCGTATAAAATACATAAAATTTTTATATTACGTATATTTTTTTTCACATGTTTTATTAAATAAGATAATAAAAGAGAAAAATCTATCATATTTGTGTCCCAATAGGGAAGAGTAAGAGGAAAGTAAGAAATTATCCTGAAACTGATTTTTTAGCGGAGACACAGGGAAAAAAAAATTGAATACATTTTTTCCCTTTCAAATGGAGGCGTGGTTTGATAATTATCATTAGAGACCTAATACATTCTCGGTAGCTGGTATCACTTTTTAGTGTGGCACCATGTAAGTGGATACCAATTGCCACAACTAATTTTGACGCCCATTTTTCCTCTCAGAGAGACGCACCTGAGCTCTGGGATGTGAAATTGTTCACGGAATTGGCGCGCGAATCCAAACCAAACATGCACTCTATGGATCTTTAACATGAAACATAATCATACGTCACGGACGCCTGTCGTGACGCATTTTTTGGCATCTTGAAAATCCATCAACTTGGGCCGGCTCAATTCCAGTGCCTAACCATCTACACTACTCATCCACCGTTGATTATTGAGTACATTAAGAGATGATTGAAAAATGTTGATAATTATAAATATTAAAAGGAAAAATAAAAATATTGCAAAATTGCAACAATTTTCGAAGCTATTTTTCTTACATCAGATCTAATCTGAAGCCTTCTGTCCTTCGTTAAAAAGTTATTTTGTTTTACTTAATAAATTCCTTTTTTCCCTAGTTCATTTATGATTGTTACGTACTTTACGTGTACTTCATTTTCATGCATTTCTTCTAAAATTGTTTAAATCGTTGATTTGAATAAATTTCATTTTTTCTTGTGTGTTGCTTTTCCTGATTCGAAAAAATTAAATTCTCAAGGAATAAATTTACTTTTCAATACTATTGCAGACATCTTGTTAAATTACATATTATTTTCAGATTCAGAGAAAGTGTTCTTTTCTACAACCTTTGCTTCAATAATTATCAACACAACGTTGCCTATAATCTCAATAAACTTATCAAAATTTGAGATATCTAGTTTCAGAGAGGGGATACTTTTCGAGATTTTTGGGTAACTAAATAAATAAATAATCAGAAAGTCTCAAGATCGGTATTTTTCTTCAAGCAGCTAAAATTTTCAAAACTTTGCAGATGAGTAAAACATAAGCTTCTTTTAAAAATAAGAAAATGAATACAACTTTTCTCGAGATTGAAAATATATTTATTTGTACAAAAAACTATTGCAAATAAAAATAGGATTTTTAAATTTTTTTTACCAGATTAGATATTATTTTATTGGACTTAATGTGTGATTAATTCCAAATAATCTACAGCATAAAAATTTGTAGAATTATTTTAATAAATAAGTGTTTAATGAAAACCAACGAGAAAGCTTTTTTCTTTATTTAAATGCTCTTATATCAGATTTAAAAATAATTAAGAGTATACAAATAAATAACACATATTGGTTCATTTATTTTGATTAAATCTTATTTTTTCTCTTTTCCTTTAATAAATAAATTTTTACTACTCTGAAAACAATACTCATTTAAGTCGAATGAAATGTGATCGAATTATAAAATAATGTTATAAGTATAAAGAGTTCCTAATTACATAATTAACAATTTGTTATTTATTCAAGAGTATCCAAGCGTTATTTTCAATAAAGATCTTATTTCTCACTAACTACTCCAACTTAATTCATTCACAAGTAATTTGAACTTTTTTGTTTAATTAAAAATGAGACACGCGCAAGATTGCTTCTTCGAGATTACAATTCCTTAAATAGTTTTCCGTGAAGAAGAGAAAATATTTGTTGAATCTTTTATTAAAACAACCCATATCTCTACATTTCAAATAAAAAAATAACTGTTGTAAAAATTATGGAAAACAATATCATAATAAATGTATCATTAATTTTATTATATTAAGAGAAAAAGACGCTCGCGTTTCCCTCTCTCTTGATATTCTATTTATAGTTAGAAAGCAAAGTCTTGAATTACTAGCCACTTCAGAATTGTTTCTTTAACAACAGTGCTTTTGAATTTCTTTCGAATAATATTTTAAGAGACCCCGGGAAAAGAATCGAACAATAGGCTGCAAGAATTGGCGATTTCTCTGTCAATAAATCGCCTCAGTCAGATTTTTATTGATTTAATTTTAAAATACGACTCCGAGTTAACCATTTCAGTTAGGTAAAAAATTTTAAATTTTACTTAATATTATGCTTCCTGAAAATAACTTCAATATTACACAAATGTAATCTAATTGCATCATCGTCAGTGATTTTAATGATATTGAATAAATCATTATATTTTTTTAATTCAAGTATATATGAAGGCGATTAGTAAAAGGGTTTTATGAATATTTTGTTATTGGATTTATGAGTATGATCAATTTAATTCTATTTAATTTTTAAAGTTCTTTTTTTATTGAAAAAATGTCTTAACAATAATTTTGATTCTTGTTATCTACATAACATTTTCATTCAGTGTGCAACAAAAGACAATTCAAATAAATCAAAAAAGCCGTTTTATTCTTATTTTTTTTTCAGTAATAATCTCTCGCCTCTCTCTTATTTTTATGCACATTAAAAATAGATTTTTAAGTTCAATACATTTGTTATTTATCATCAAATTTTTAATATAGATGCATAATTTTCAAATTTTTAATAAGTATTATAGGTTTAAAAACATATTTCGCTTTTTACTATTACTGATAATTGGTAATAATGTTCAAATATGAAAATATATATCTTATGTTCTTTTTACATTTTGACGTAGCAAATTACTGAATCAACTGAATTGCAAATGCGTTGCTTTCAAATCAAGTTTTTTTTTCATTGCAAACATATAGCTCGTACGCTTAAAAATTGAAAGGTATGCCGCTAATAGATCTCGTATTGATTATAAGTGAGAAATTAATAAATAATCAATCAGCATAATTAGTACTAAGTTTCCTATTGACAGAAAAGTATTCTAAAACTGTGGTTCATAATTTTGTGCAGTTATCTGCTATCAGAGCATAAAAGTACATCAATGCATTCAGTGAATAAAATTTAGATTCAACTTTGAGAATGATAATGATTGCGAAGGTTGTATACGATCACACGTAAATAGATAGATATAATACAAAAAAGGCTGTACAAAATATGTGGTTTGTCTGTACTCCTCATTAACGTAAGAACATCTAAAACAGAAATTGCAATGAGGTAACCCAAACTATGCTAGCTGGAAGTATTACCCGCCTTAACTGTTATACATTTGATCATAATCCTTCAGAAACGCTGTTTCAGATACTAAAAGGTTCTGAGAGAGTAACGGTGAGTTGTAATTCCTCCCAATAGAATTCCAAATACATTATATTGGGCTAGGGCAGGGATGGCGAACCAATGACACACGACACAATATTTTGGGCACGCCACCTATGAAAAAAGTTTGCATTTTGGTATAAAATAACAAAGTTAACTATGAAGTATTACGAACAAAGGCGAATGATCGGTCGTGGTGCGCGAGACGGCGGGGAGCACACTCGTTTGTTATTATTTTACAATCATTTAACGTAAGTTATTTGTCATATATTTTGCAACAACAGAAGTCACACTAATGTTATTTTAATTTGAATTACACGTATAACTGAAACCAGTGGCGTAACATACAACCCCGCATTGGGGGAGGACAGGGTTCTAGGGGGTCCAAAGCCTGGCTGCCGCCAAATACCTACCCTTTATAAAATCCAACTTGGGGGCCCAAAATCTGACTTTGCAGGTGACTCAAATGTTCTCCGTTACGCCACTGGCTAAAACATTTACAATACAGTGAAAAAGTATGTTTACGTAGTAAATAAAGTTTTGGGTTAGTATTTAGTTTTATTATTTTCACAATAAACATAAGTAAAAATTATTTGAAGCACGTCTATATACCTCGTTAAACATTTCTATTGAAAAAAATGGCACGTTGATCTACACTCATGTCCATAAACTAAGGATAATTCAGAATCACACAGAAATTGAACTCTAAAATAAAAATTTCACCTGTAGAATTATCACATACATCTTGAAGAAGAATATGCAAATTACAGGAAACCACCAGATGGCGCGGATAGTAAGTCACAATGACGAGAGTGTAAGAGAGGGGTATATAAGGAATGGTGGCAAAGAAGTAAAATTGTTCACAAGCGCTTTAAAAGTCTTTCAGTGCAATAAACGCATAGTTATGGCACAAAGGAAGTATTTGGATGATTTTTTACGTGGTAGAATTATCGGGTGACTGGAATGTGGACTTACCCAGCTGGAAGTATACGAGGAACTTGGAATCGCCCAGAGTGTCATCTCCAGGCTTTGGCAACGATACCAAGACGATGGTAATGTGAGTAGATGTTACAGCACAGGTCGTACCCGAGTTACAACGCCGAATGAGGACCGGTATTTGGCAGTTACTGCCAAAAGAAACAGACGGAGCACAGCATTAGACCTATCTCGTCAGCTCTCTTCAGCTACCGGCTCGACAGTTTCAAGGCAGACCGTGTACAGACGTTTAGGGCACATTGGTCTATATGCTCGTAGGCCTGTCAGATGTGTTCCCATTACCGCAACTCACTGTCGCCTGCGATTAACCTGGAGTAGAGAGCATGCATTGCGGACACCGCAACAGTGGTCTTGTGTGATGTTTTCCGACGAGTCCAGGTTTAGTTTGCAGTCTGATTCTCGCCGGACTTTCATATGGAGAACTCCAGGTACCCGTTACCACCAAGAGAGCACCATTGAACGACAGCATTAGGATGGTGCAGGATGGCTCGTTTGGGGATGAATTATTCTTGGTTCCAGAACTGACCTGCATGTTCAGAGTGTAACGATGACAGGCCACATCTATCGGGATGTCATTCTGGAACAACATGTACGTTTGTTTCGGGGCACCATGGGTGATGAATTTCTGTTTATGGATGACAACGCCGGTCCTCACCGCGCAAACATTGTAGACGAATGTCTTCAATTGGAGGATATCACCCGTATGTACTGGCCAGCATACTCACTGGACTTGAATCCAATAGAGCATGTGTGGGATATGCTTGGCCGACGAATTGCAGCCCGTCAACCCCCTCCCACCTGTCTACCGGAACTTCGGAGGGCCTTGCTTGATGAGTTGTGTAATATTCCCCAAGATCAGATTGATAATTTGATACTCAGCATGCGTATTCGTTGTAAGGCCTGTATTGCATCGTCCTGGAGACATACTCCGTATTAACCATCATACTAACCATGTTAGACTGTTTTTTGTAAATAGGTTCGTTTTTGAAATCTGCTCCAGGGAGTAAAAATCGCAATTTTTATTAATTATGTCAAACATATAGCATCTTTTTTGCTCTTTACCTTTTGTTTAATAAATAGACTTTACAAGTAAGTCAAATTTGTTTTGCTTCTGTCTCTTTCTTTGCCTGAACTTCATTATCCTTAATTTATGGACATGAGTGTATAAAGGTTCGCCACCCCTGGGCTAGGGTATGAAGACTTAGTTGATTAATCCTCACTCTCCTCAAATTTGTCAGTCAAATGAGATCTAAGTGAACATGCTTTGCCACCAATAAAAATAAAATCAAAGTTAAATGCATCTAGGGAGGCAAACCTACAGCTCCAAGATCTCATTCTTATTCGTCATAGCCTTCCGTCTTCTGTCTTGAACTTATGTTAAAAACGTAGAGGTCTGAGGCAAAGATGGGTCTCTCGTTTCCTCATTATGAAGGTAAGTTGAGAACCAGTAGTTATATAAGTAGAATCTGGATTCATTAGTGAAGAAAAGGGTATCTCTTTGATCTATGCTCCAATGTCGATGTTCTCTAAAGGATGATATTTCTCTTTTCTGTACGCAAAAGCAAGCGAGACGCAAACAGATGTAGTTTACTAGAAACAGTAAAATGTGAAACTTTGTTTTTTGTGGAAGCATGAAGTTAATGGTATAGTTGAGAAGCTCTTGTTTTATACAATTATTAACCTTTATTAATTGTTGTGACTCTCTCTCTCTCTATTGTTATACATCAGAAAAAACTCAAAAAAAAAATTTCCTCTATTTTCATAAACATTTTCTATATGATTTTTTTTCAACACAGTACGATTGCTTGAATGACTTTTACAGTTAAAGCTTCGAATGTTTTCATGCTGAATACAAATAAAGGATCCCTTATGCTGTTGTTATAACTATAAATATTATAGAATGTATGTGTTTACTTTTTTACATACTCGAATGGTGTTTCTGTTTCCTAAGTATGATTCAAATAAAACGCTGGTTGATTTTAGGCGAGGTCTTTTGGCAACGGACTTCACAATTTTGAATTCTGGTTAATGGTATCTAAGATAGTTTAATATCAGTATAACAATATGGAAAAAATTATAATAATTGTAAAAATAGTGAGATTTTAATAAAATATGAGATTGCGTTTTTTTGGCTTGTCAACTGAAATTTCTTTCGAGAGAGTGACTTAATTGGATTATGAGTAAATTAACGTGGCCTTACGTAATTTTTAAAAACAAACCCAGAAACCTTTTCTTACTTTATAAAGAGTCCCAGCGTCAGATTTGGAATCGAGAAATTTTATTTAATAAGCAGAAAAGGGTGGCATTAAAAAGCTGTGTTATTTTGTAATTTAAAGTAGAAAATGAATCCATTTTAACATGAGTTTAATAGAAAAGAGCGGTGGCCTTAAAATTTTGGTACGTCCTGCTTTTTTAAGACGAAGGATACGCGTCTTCCCTTTCTTTATTAAATTCTGAGTTAATTTTGAAGATAATTAAATTCTGAGCTTTTATTAATTTTAAGGTCGGCATTTCATAATCGAAAAATTAAAGAAAAAAGGCCCATTTTTTTCAATTTTTACCAAGAATCTAGGCAAAAATAAAAATGCCTTAAAAACAATTTTTTTTCCTTCGTAAAGATTTTTTTTAAAAAACGAATGTTTTCAACATTTTTTGAAGGAAGAATTCTTTAACATAAAGAAATATTTAGAGCAAAACTTTTATTTCTATTCACAGTCTGAAAAGGGACTGAATTACAGATGGCTTATTTTAGTTTGCCATGCTTAGTCTTAATACATTTTTATTAATTTAAGATGTGATAAGTAATTTTAAAATAATGAGAGAATGTGCGTGTTTAGTAACAATTTTATATCACTTTTAGTTTTAATAATATTATAAGAATTATAATTAAGAAGATAACGCATGTATTTATATAAAATATATCAAAATTATACGAGTAAGATACACATTATGAAAGGATGCATAATACATATATTACAACATCATGCATTACAATACATCAATAGGCAATGGATTTGTTGTGATATTCGATCAACTTTTTCCCTTTTACTTGTGACTGCTAAATTTATACGGAAAATATAGGCACGAAATTCTGAGCTTATTTAAACATATTCATAACTTCTTTGTCAAAAATAGCATTTGATGACTTTGTAAGTTATATGTTTATATATATATTTAAGCGACCACTAATACAATTTTATAATAGTTTGTATTCATAGCTTTTATTTTAAATAAGAAGGGTGATAAAATAAAAATGCAGACAATTGCTTGTTTAAATAGAACAGATGAAATTGAAAAGTTTTGTGTTCTTATAACGGTTAATTTAAATGGATATACATTTCTTTTCAAATTTGCACTGTAATTTATTTTAACCGTTTGTACGAAGCTCGTTTGTTCGTACGTAAGGGCTTGCACGTGAGTACAGTAATAGAAGAAAACTTTAAAAGTATATTTATCACACACACAATGAAATCTCTTGTTCAGACTTGTATTATTAATTGAATTTTCAGTATGTGTAAAAAATTTTAATATGCACTTGTTTCTTACTATACCGATTTTGTCGACGATGAGGCAAAATAAAAAAAATTCCTTTTTGCACGATTTTTCAAAAAGCAAATGAATCAATAAAATATAATAAATAAAATAAAAATAATAATAAAGTATAAGACAAAAAGAAGATAAATTTGAGATAGGCATTTCATTTGAAAAACGATAGTTAATTATTCAAAAGAGGACATAAAATTTAGATCTTTCACTGACAGAATTTTTTCCAGATGTACATCTCTGATACAAAAAAAAAACTTATGATTTTAATAAATAAGCAAAATTAAATTCCTTATGATCAAGCTCAAATATTATTCTGTTCTTTTTAAAATAAAGTTGATAAATATATATGAATGTATACACACGCAACATTTTAAAAGTGGCTTATAATAAAACTTTTATACAAATATTTACAAGTCACTCGTTAGGAAAGAGGAAAAATTATACATGAATTTGAGGAAGAATTATTAATGATTCGAAAATCTATAATTTTATTTTTGAAATGACCGTTACAATTAAAAAAAATTTGAAACTACTATGGATAGTAGAAAAAGAACATTTTGTTCTTGTTTTTAAACAAAATTTGTGAAAGATATCTTGAGATTGTCTTATATAAATTAATAGTGAATGTTTCTTAGTTATGACGTGAGTAAATTAGTGCTACTCTATATGTTAACATAACTTTAAAAGATCTTGTATCAAGAAAAAAGAATCCTATCCATTTTCTTTGCTTAATTTTTGAAATATTAGTGAATCAAGTATTTTTAAAGTATTAAATAAAAGTATTTCCATAGCTATAAAAGCTATTTTTACAAATTATATTACCATATACGTAAAATAACAGCATAGATTTCTCTTTTAGCTTTTCGAAAATATTTTCCTTTTTAGCTTTTTGAAAATATTTCATTCAAAAAGGTTAACAAAAGTTAATTTATTAGTGTTAAAGAGTTTCATTTTTCATAATAAATCTGTAGCAAATGTTTTTCGAATGGTGATGATTATCTTTATTTTTTTCTTCTGGAGATATTCTTGAAACAAATGGGTTACAATTTTCCACATTAAACTCAATTTTGTTATAGAAAGTATCTTCTATTTCTTCTTTTATTCACTTTATCTGATTGCTGAAAGTAGAACATTTCTCTTTATACATTAAGATTGCTTTCTGCATACAGAAACTTTTCCAAGACCAAAAATTGCATTACAGATCTCCATTCTCTTGTAGTAGGTTTCATTATTTCACTTAGGATCTTACGCTTCTAGTTTCAAGATGAAATCATGTCCCCGAAGTACTGTTGCTATAGCAACTAACTTTGTTATCATTTCACATTCCCTCTCTTGATGCTTTCTTCTTGTCATATACTTTCCTTGCCAATGACGCGATGTGATTTCATTTATTAAGTGCAGTCAGATCCCTGTTTTGATGAGGAGATATAATGTACAAAAAATTAATTGGAAATAAAACAGATTTACTGTTGTAAAATACTTTTAGAGGTTTAACATCGATAACTTCATCTCTAATTCACTAACTACTTTCAATTTCCATCCTTAAAATATATTATTGTTATTATTATTTTGCAGATTTTGTACAGAACAGGTTGATTTAGTTTCTTTATGTAATTCAAGATAAATAAAAGATGAGGTATTTTTTGCCTTTTTAAAGTTGTTTACTTATTTGTTTTGTATAAATATCAGACATATTCATGTAGTTTAATATAATTTGTGACGGTCCTATCTGAGCTCCTTCTACTAATAATCATTTTGGGGAATTTCTGTATTTAAAAATCTTACACTATTAAAATTCGAAGGTAAACAAACGTATCTATGTATCTATGTATCTATGTATCTATCTATGTGCGTCTATCTTCTCACGAACAGCACCACGCAGAAAGTCGCGGAAGGTACCAAAAGATCGGGAATTTTCCGGGGAAGCCGTATTGCCTATTTATATTCCGATATTGTAATTAGTTAAAAAGATATTAATTAAAAACCTTAAAACGCCGAATTATTTTACTCCTGCCGGTTGCTTACTTGGCGGAACTTCCCTTCCGTTTCGGCCGAGCGGTAATCTTACGTTTTCCACCATATTAAAATTGTCATCCGATTTTCGGTGTCGAAATTAGACAAAAAATAATTACAGAATCGGAAAGATCATTTATTTCGCCACGACACGGTATAATTTTTTTTGTAAAATAACGATATTTTCTATTTTTTTCGAATTTTTTAAAATAGTGTTAAAACAGATGCGTTTTTATGAAAATTATTTCTAAATCGTTGGGTATGAATTACTTTTCGTGTTATTAAATCGATATTCTACACTAATTAACTTCAAGCCTTTCTCTTTTAGATCCATTTATTTAAAAAATAAAATTTCCAAAACTTTTTTTTTAAAGAATTTTTAAAAAGTAGTCTTAATTTTTACTTCACATTGAATAACTTCGTCATTTATGAAGATAATCTCACAAAACCTTTTTTCCGTGTGTACAGTAATATTATCCGTAACATATACGAAGATTGAAAAAATTGCTTCAAAATTACGGATTTAAAAAAAAAAATTGTGATTTTCGTAAACTTATGTTTTTCTGAGAAATAAATTAAAAAGTAGTACTTTGTACATTTTTTATTTCAAAGTACGTTATTTTTGCAAATAGTTGGTGATGTTTGAGAGCATTAACGTAAAAATTATGCCCTTAAAATGAAGGTAATGATCTTTAAAATAATTCAAAATACGCGATTTTACATTTAGCCAAACATTGGCGTCGAAAATTACTTTCAGAATCAGTGATTTAAAAAATAAAAAGCCGAAAACTTTTTTGAACGAATTGTAATAAAACACTCAAAATACTTAAATCAATCATTTAATAATTTCTTCATTGAAAAAAAAAATTGCATTAAATTTTTTCCCGTGTGTCAATTTTGCTTAAAAATTACGGATTTTTAAGATTTTTTTTGTGATTTTCGTAAATAAAGTTTTTGCGAGAAATAATATAAGCATTATTTTTGTAACATTTTTTCTTCAAAAATTATTGTTGTTTCCAATCAATATGTGAACACTTGGAATTTTCAATTAAAAATTGAGCCATAAAAAATAATGAAAACTTTAAAGACATTCTAAAGGCTTTGCGCATGCGCGAGAATCATTATTATAATTTTTTTCCCCTCTGTTTAACGCTCAGTGGCCAAGGTCAAACTTGATGTTGCAATATTTTTTCCGTTATTCATTACTAGATTAATTATGTAATGACAACACTGTATAATCTGTTTTTTTCTGGATAAAAAGATAGATTATAGTTTTCTGGACTATACTTTGGCTACCAGTATATAACGATTCATTGGCAAATGAAAATACCACACATACACACAAACCCTTTGTATTATTTTTAGCTCTAAGAAAATAATTATTGTTAAAATAATGAATATGCTTGGTTTTTCGTAATATATTATATCAGAACGTTTTCTTTGTTGCTTTAAATATACATTTTTTTAAGTAAAAAAGAATTGTTTTCTGTAAATCATTAATCGAAATTTTTCAATCGTTACGTATAAGGATTTCTTATAACTATGATAAGTAAACCATCTGAACTAAAAAGATTCATACTTTGCTCTTTTAATATCAGTGATTGAATAAATTAAATACCAAACATCATTTATTTGTCACGATGCGGATTTTTTTTCAAAATAATAATACTTTGCCTATTTTATGATTTCTTCTAAAATGAATAAATATCGATGCATTTAAATGAAAATGATTTTTAAAAAAGTCATTGATCATTTTTTACAAAACAATGATGTTTTGCATATTTTATGAGTTTTTCTCATATGAATCAATATCGTTGAAGTGAGTGGGTGATTTTAAAATTCACCCTGTTTGCCTATTCGAGAATTTTTGGTGACGGACCTCGAAATTTTCAACCATTCTCAAGTGACGAGGACGACACCTGAGCTTTCACCCATCTTTAATAATTACTACACCACACCAACGCAAGAACAAATTTCGAAAAAGGGAGTTTTTATGACATAGTTAAAGAAATCACTCACATCGCGCGCATACACACACACACACACAAGTGCTATCGGCCTGAGGGAAACACGAAATTTCCATGGGGAATGAAGTTATTCACTCGGTAAAACGAAAGAATTGGAAAGTGAGT
>BMAO01021505.1:0-38001 GCA_019973975.1 Trichonephila clavata
CGTTTTTGTGCAATTTCTTTGTTTCTCCCCAAAATAGTATTGCGTTGGAATTAATTTTTGTGTTTCCCTATTGTATGTTTTTTTGCAGAAATATGTTTTGAATAATATGTTTCATTTGAATTTTAGTTTTTTTTTTTCTAAATAAAAGTTATTTCCCTCGTAAATTTATTACAAAATATCATTTGAATTCTGAGAATTAAAAACTCTGAAACTTTATGGACCTGAAATTGAAAATTGCATTTTTTAATCTCGTTCTCTTAAATTTATTGCTATTGTTTAAGAAGCAATTGTTTTTCGATGTTTCCCGTTGGTAAGCCTAACATTTTGAAATAGTTTTGTTTTTAAAATTATTTTGCTTCAAAATGCTGCAGTATTTTAGTTTTTAAATGGTTATTAAAATGAATATATTTGTGAACTTAAATATTTTTAACCACTGTAAACTCTTTAATTATAAACTTACAACACTTGTGACGGATCTATCCGCGACTATATTAATACCTTGGGGACTCTTCTGGGGAAAAATAATTTAATTCAACCAACTTTCGCCGACCAAGAAAGCGTGATTATGTAAATGAAGTATATTATATAAATTATGTTTTCGCGAGTTTGTGAGACTTAGTTGAAGATTGGAAGAGAGTTGAATTATTCAGAAGCCTTATAGTTGTCCAGGAAAACGGATTACACTAGTGGATCCAACGACATTGATCAATTCCGATAAAGATCACCTGCAAGATTCCAGTGTAGGTTCCGATGCATAAAAAGTACAGGAATCGTGAGCTTGATTAATTAGAAGTTAGCTTATTAGTGTGTGACGTAGTTATATTTGAGCGTATTTAAGCTATCTTAGATTCTGTTGAGAGTCCGTAGTAGTATCCCCGTGTTATAGAATCTCACCTCCGCGCTCTACTATTTAATCGCCTATCTTAATTAGATTGTTATTGTGTCTGATTGATATTTTGGCAACAATAAATTAATTAGATTGAAGTTATGACTGTTGGATCATTCAGTTTCTCCCACACACCTAGCCCAGTTTACAGGTAGACAAGGGGTTTCAGAGTCAAGCAGGAACCGACAGGTATTACTCACTGCATAATATCAATTCCTCTATGCTCTTAACCCCCATCCCCAAAGGTACACAGTAGTGCCGGTTTATCAACTGTGCGCTTGGGGAGGGCAGAGGCCAACTGGCTGGGGGTGTCTAAAGTGGCCCGGATAAGCTGAACTTAACCAGATTTAATGTTTATAAAGTTCGATCATGCAGCGCTAAGGGGTCCGGGGGCCAGTAAATTTCTGCACCCAGGGTTCGAAATGAGCTTAAACAGGCCCTGGTACACAGCAAAGGTAGTCGAGCCAGCCGAATTCGTAGACGACGTTCGTTTTATCCGGTCATGGGATAGGTTAAGACCCTCAGTGAGGGAGTGTTAACTAATGCGCTCGCTATAAAGGAACATGAAGACTATTGTCTATTGATCGTGGTTCAAAATTACCATGTATGTCGCCGAGGACACCCCTTCCCCCTCTCTAAGCTACCACATGTCGTCAGCGGTAGGACTTGAAACCACGAAATATTTAACTTACATCAGCCCCACTGCACGGTGGATCTTCAATAGCATCAGGATTTTAACCCACGAGTTCCTGACCTTGACCCCTTGGTTACCGCGGCTCCTCAAGTTGGCGTGTTGTCGCCGTTTGAGAAGTGGGATGGTGGCTCATGTATGATCCACTTGACCGCGTGTTTGAAAGTTACGAGTTTCGTTTCGTGACGTTTAGGAAGATTGATGGTTAGCGTGAGAGTTAAGAAATTAAATGATTTATATTTATTAAGTCCTACGCTATTAATTACTCCCGATACAGTTGGTTACTAGTTATTCAAACTATTAACGTTTCCCATTTTATAGAATATGTTATTTGTGAAGGAGGAGGCAAATGCAACCGTTCTTTTCTGTGTTTCAAAACGGATTTCCTTCTCCACACATTTGGGGCAGGGGCGGTGGTTACCTCTTACACCACGAATTTCTCTCAGAGCTTAGCTAGAAGTGTTTTCTCACGGCCATCGGTTGTCGGTGCGATGTCAGATGAAAGGAGCTGCAACATTTTAGGGGTGCACGTGTGTGTATGGATGGGGAAATATTGATTTTGCAGTTGCGAGGCGGAAAGACATTACTCGTTTCTAATAGCTCTTTTGTCATTTAAAAACAATAACCACTATTTTCCCTCCAAAAAATAAAGTTAACAATCATTGAGGAGATACAGTAACAAGGGTTTGCCAACCACACACACACACAAGATAGGGCAAAATTTGTCTCTTGTCCGATATCGGTTCTCAACCCTATTTTTGAACAGGGAGTTTTCTGTTACGGATACCACTTTAAATCAGGCGTATGGAATTTCGTACAGCAAACTGCGATCTATAATATGTGCTTCCTACTTTTTAATGATGTTTATTCTTATTGTGGTCAATGCGGTTCTACTGTAGAGTAAATTCACAAGACTCTAAAGCAAAGCAGCTTCTCAATGGACTTGTATCAACTCTATTTCTCATACACAACATATAATATAGTTACACTCAAAAGGTGTGTAACTAACTCCAAGTCACAAGTTATACCTGCGTTCGGCCAATAGGGAGAGAATCTCTCGTCTTCTCCGACCCGAAATCATTTTCTATTTCCGATCTTCTACTAACTCCCAGGACACACCTCTTAACGAAACGCAGCTACCCGATTGGACGAGCGCACTGTTCTCCTAAGCAGTATTAAACCAGACCGTTGAAGCAGTTCCCTCGTTCCCTTTTTTGAAACTATAATCCTCTGTAAATAATGTGTAAAAGATTCGAATTATTTAATTTAAAATTAGTATACCTGTTTATAAAAATTGTTTATATTTTCTCCCCTGTAGACAAAATTAACACCTCTGAGGCCCCTTAAGGTTGTATTACGAAGCAGAACGAAGACTATTAGCGATTAAGCTCGTAATTTTCGAACGTTGGTCCAGCGATGAGGATGGCATCTAAGATGGCACACGATCTCTGAATTTCCACACGAAGGCTAAGAAAAACCTTTAATTTGGATAAATTTAAGTGTGTATCACTACTTTACACTTCAAGTCTTTACTACATTACAATTCAACCGAAACGTCAGCCACGAGTTACCTACATTGACTATTCCTTTCCGCAGCGAAAGGGGCCGTGGTAGCCAAGTAGTCTAGGCTTCGAATCATAACTAGCGTGTCATGAGTTCGATCCCAGTACCACCGAAGACCCGCCGTGTAGGAGAGCGATGCACACGTTAAATCTGTCGAGAGCTCAAACGTCCTCCCGTTGTTGTGGTGTGGTAGTTAGGAGAGGGGGTGTCAGCTCACGTGTCGTCCGCATCACTTGACCATGGCTCAAAATTATGCGGACCGTCGCCAAAAGCCCTCGTGTAGCTGAACGGTGCGACGTTAATATTCACTCACTCCGCAGTGAAATAAGGTGAAAAGGGGATGTGAAAAAGTTTCTTGTTTTTTAAGTATTGCTTTTTGCTATAACTGCCTGTGGTTAGAATCTTTTTATTTATCCCTTAAATTTTTTTTCCAACTCTCACCCCTCCCCTTTAAATTCTTTCCTTCAGACCAGATTATAAATGGAAGTTTTAGTTTAAATGGCTCACATATGTGTTCCGTATAAAATCTCGTCTAAAAAGAATCGTAGCTAAATAGAACTAGTCTCTATTTCGAATTCAATCAACCCTTAAATCCCAAGCTGCAACAAATCGTATGTGTAAACAATCATTCCAATCACTTTCGTACATGTGGATGAAAAAAAAAGTTTCACGAGTTTTGAGAATTGTAAGCCGAGAGAGGGAGAAAAATTTTGTTACCATTATTTTGTTTCTACACAAAGACAACTCCTTCAGACAACTGGTTACAAACTTCAAAAAGACACAAACTTTTTTTTTAATTAACACCGAAAACCTTGTCTCGAACCGCCGCTTAACCTAAACTTAATTGAACCAATCCGAAGTTACGGTCGGGATTTAGAATTTCGTTTCCTTTATTTCCTCCATCCCTTTAAAATGATCCTTACACCCCCCAATGTTCTCGAAAGAAAGAAAAACGTTATCCCCAACAAAGTTTCTACTTCCTAGTTGCCATTTAATTTTACAAGAATCTAATTTGAAACTTACAGGTAGAGAGAGACCCTGAAAGAGTTGATGTGTGTGTTTGCAGTCGAGCGACTGCAGCGCCCCCATGGGGCACGGCAAGAAACACTGGAGTCTCAAAAGACAAATTTCGTCGTCGTTGTTTCTTTAACGGTTGTCGTAACTCTTAAATTAAAGTGCAGTTACATTGGGGAGTGTTTTACTTAAGGGAACATTTTTTTTTTTGGTTTTGTTGCCTCGTCAGGTTGTTCTTAATTCTCTATCTGCTTGCGTGTACCCTTAGGTGGATATTTTTTTTCTTTTTTGCCTCGTTGTCTGTAAGTATTTTACTTGGATTTGAGATTTTTTCAAACTGAGAGAACTGTAAGGTTTCTCAATAGATCCCCCTAAATGTTTTGTCGAAGGAAAGATTATTTCTTATTGGATTTGTTTTCTCCCCCTCCCTTCTCTTTGTTTCAAAAACTTTTACTAAGAACCGAAATAATATTAATAAAATAAAAAGTTTTTAAAACTTATTTTTTGTTAGTCTGTTTGTATTTGCGTATAAACGATTTTTAGCCTGGTGCCGCTGAAGACCCGCCAAGCAGAAGAAGGTGACGCACCTTAAACATGTCAAGGCTCAAATGTCCTCCCGTCAGTGTGGTGTTGAAGTTAGGAGAGGAGGGTGCAGCTCAGGTGTCGACCTCGAGACCATGGTTCAAAATTGCGAGATCCGTCGCCGAAAACTATCGAATAGTGCGACGTTAATATTCACTTACTCACTTATTCCTCATTCTTTTATTTTACGTAACTGTAACATTTTAATGAAGTTTGGTTACAGTTTTATAAGGTAACCAACAAAGTTTTGTCACTTTCATAACATGCGAAAATTCTAAGGTTTGTTTACACGGTTTATCGGATATGATCCTAAGAGTAATTTATGCGTTTTATTAACATTGGGTGATACTTAAGTTACTGAAAGAATATCGAACTGGTCACTTTAATTTAAAATAGATTTTAGCTGATAAATATTTATGCAAAACATAGTGTAATACGTGCATTTTTGCTGTATGAATTTAAACTCATGGGATTAACGCTATATTGATTTGTACTTACAAGAGGAGGGCGCGACTAAAGAAATTCATTTTATGACGAGACTTGGTATAATAGTACTCAATTAGGGTGTTCAACCCTCAATGTATTACAACCGAATGGCCAGTCTATTTGGAGAAAATAGCATTCGAAATTCATGCTTAGATTTTATACAATTAAGTTTTAATTATTTCCACTGACGCAGTAGCTCAATTGGCAGAGTACCTGCTTTCTATACGGACGGCTAGGGTTCTAATCACGCGATGAACTTTTTTTCCCCAATTCGTTTCATTATTTTCTTAAATTAAATAAATTTATTTTTTCAATAATAAATGATATTTTATGTAATTATTTTGTATTTTATAAAGTAAAATATTTACTGTAATTATATAAATACTTATATTATATCTTATAAATATATTTTTTATATTAATAAATAATGATAATAAAGTAAAAAAATATTAAATGATACTTTATATAAAAATTAGTTACAAATAATTTTACAATGTGAAATACAACATATAAATTATAAAATAATTAATTTAAAATGTATTTTTTAGATTATGTTATATAAAAATAACATATATCCTTATATCTAACTTGTCCCTCTTTAGTTTAACTTTCTAAAACTTAATTTGCATATCACGTCTTCTTCTTAGGAGAAATTTGCTATTTTTAATAGCCCCAAAGATTTCCCAAGAGGGTTAGTGAAAGAACGTGTATAGATCCGTCACAATTTGACAGAAAAAATGACTTCCTGGTCATGCACAACAGTGGTTGCATTGTTAGTAATAAATCAACGACAATGTCGTACCATACTGGATTGGAAAAATCAGTTGTTTAATTGAGTAAAAATCCACATAAAAAGCAACAATGAAAACGCTAATGAATTTTTTCTTATTCCATACCGTTTCCGCCTTCTTCAAGTATACCCAGTTCAAATTGGAAGTCGTTCTGACCAGCGGCCTTTTTTAACAGCATTTTAAAAGACGAACCTTAATTGTAATCGCCCTGTAATTTGTAGCATTAAATTTCAAGTTAATAATGCATTGTCTTTATAGTATTTTTGCTTTACAGTAAAATTTGATTGTTTGAATAATTATTGGTAGGGGGGGGGATTTCATTTATTTCTCATGTCGTTTCTGTACAAAAATACTACATATTGTGATGTGCCCGCTTTCCTTTTCCTAATTGCTGGGAAAAAGTGGCCTAAATGGGTGGTCAAGAATTCGAGAGTGGACATATTCCCCGGCCTGTGTGGAATTTCCGTTTCTCACGCATCCCGGACTACAGCTTGTCTGGAGGAGGACAGCCGACATTATGCATAGGAGGGTTCCCACGCTTTGAGGAGCCGACGGACAAGGGATAAAGGAGAGCCGAAAAGAACCAGAAGCAACCTAGGCTTTAAAAGGCACGGCGTGAGAATTTGGGAAAGAATTGCTTAGAGGCCTCTTAGCGATATACAGCGAGAAACGCACTGCGTTTGCACCCACGGTGAAAGTCGAACTGCGAAGCCGAAGGACTGTGGCCCCTATTACCGATAAAAATGTGTCGACTTCACGTGATTCTCATGATACGGTGGGTGTGTGAGATGCGCGGAACTTTACTGTAAAAGAGACTAACTGTGATCCCAATCTCGGAACAATTGTAAAAATATTCAAGTTCATTTTCCCTGTAATAAATTGTTTTGATAAGCTGATTCAAGTCATCACAATATATTATTGTATTTAGTCTGAAAAAATATTATTTAAAATCTTCCATTTCTTAGAGTAGAATGCTATTTATTTACATTTCACACGTTTCAAAAATTCCTTTCCTACATGAAATTCGTTACGAGTTTCATTTCAACGAAATATATAATCCGAAAACGAAATATCTACAAACATTTCCTTCTAATCTGTGAAAACTCGGAATATTTAAAAGCGAATAATTGAAAAGCCTGCTTAGTAAATGTCGAAGGATAGTAATAGAAATTAAATCGGCACCATAGTTACATCAATGCCTCTTACTAAGCGAATGTGTCTGTGTTCGGATAGAAATTTAATACTAATCTTGAGAAAACTGTGAATATTTGCGAACGTATAATTGAAAAGTGTGCTTAGTAAGATGTCAAACCAAATCTCTTGTGTGCATCGAAGAGTAGAATTTGCGTAATCTTTTATTAGACACACTTAAGGGGCTTTTGTTTTCCGTTTTGTGTGAACTCAACAGTCGGATCACTTTTCAAAGTAAAGTAGTTGTTAAAATATTTTTCGAGTAAATTAGTTATATCTTTTCTTGGAAATTGTTTGGTTGTTGAAATGTACTCTTTGAAAATGAATCTTTCGCTGTTGTTGTATAACTGTTAATTCTTTCTGTAACTGATTTATGGAGTAAAATTAGTGAAAGACTGTGATTCCTTCCTTAGTTCAACTTTTATATCGTAGTTTGTAGATATTGGTTGTTCTGATCTCCATTTTGCAGTAGCTTTCGTACTATAAATTATTTGGGGTATAAAATCGTTTTGACTTTTATTTGTAAAATTCATTTGTATGGAACAATTATTTAAAGAAATAATATTTTAGTTTGTTTAATATATTTTTTGAACAATTTAATGGACATTTGTACCCTTGTATTCTTCCTCATGAATGTATTTATACCAGGGGTCGGCACCCTTTTAGATGTGGCGTGCCAAACCAATCTACCAATAGGATTCAGCGTGCCACACAGTAGGACATTATTGGAGCAATTTGATTCGTGAGATAATGCATGCAGCGTTGAGAATAGAGGTCAATTACATAGATTGACAGTTTTATTTTATCTTAATTTTGCATCATTGAAATATGTGATAGCGGCCGGTTCCTGCTTACATCTGAACCCCTTGTCTACCTGTAAACCCGGCTAGAGGTGTGGGAGAAACTGAATGATCCACAGACATGATTTCAATCTAATCAATTTATTAATTTCAAATATCAATCAGACATAAAACAAATCTAATTAAGGTAGATGATTATATAATAGAGCGCGGAGGTGAGATTCTATAACACGGGGATACTACTACAGACCCTCAACTGAATCTAAGACAGCTTAAATACGCTCAAATATAACTACGTCGCACACTTATAAGCTAACTTCTACTTAATCAAGCTCACAATACCTGTCCTTTTTATGCATCGGATCCTACACTGGAAACTTGCAGGCGATCTCTTGGGCTTGATCAATGTCGTTGGATCCACGCTCTGTAATCTTTTTCCTGACAACTCCAAGACCTCTGACTAATTCCACTCTCTTTCAATCTTCAACTAACTCGCAGACTTTATGTTAACTCCTACTTGCCAACTCCAACGTGGCAACTCACAAACTCGCGAAACCAGAATTTATATAACATACTTCATTTACATAATCACGCTTCCTTACTTGGTGAAAGTTGGTTGAAACAAATATTTTCCTAAAAGAGTCATGAAGGAATTTGTAGAACCGCGTATAGCTCCGTCACAAATATATTTCTTAATAAAAAAAATGATTAAAAATAAATAGCATAAAATCTAACAATTTCTTTGACAAATATAAAAATAATTAAATTTTACATATATTACGTATTTTTAAACATATTTATTAAAATAAGAAATAGACGACATAAAGTATAAGCATTTCCTTCATTATAGTTAAATAAATAGATAAATAAAAAATTTAGAGCGTAGTGCTTGCCCCGCTCTCTGTTCATATAGCAAAATCAGGGATAAAATGTGTGATTTTCATTTGACACGATTTTGAGCATTCAGTTGTTAAGAAGTTTCTCTGAGGGTTCGAAACATATTTCATATGAGGACAGATTTTTTTATTTAGATATGTAGAACCAAAATCGGAAAGCTGAGTACATACAGTTTTCTCTGTTCAAATAACTTAATCTCTCTGGCACAATGACATTGAATAATTTAAAAATTAGATGAAATTTATGTTCAGAGTTATCTTTCAGATTTTTTCGCAATTCCATTAAAGGCCGGTAATTCTGAAGATGTTTGTCAAATAAGCTCCATTACAAATTTATCGACTCCCATCCCTTCAAATATTGATAAATTTTTAGAGAAGTGCAGTTGCCACTGAGAATTGTACCGCGTGCCATAGGTTGTTGATCCTTGGTTTATACATTTAAAATGAATTAAAACTTTTCAGTAAAAGTGGCCGTAACTACAAATATAATTGTGAATGTAAGACTAACTTCCCCTACTTTGCGTATGTTACACTGCTGGTTACAATGCAACACCCTGAAGGAAGCACGCAAATAACATGAAATTTACAACATGCATTAGTGGAGGTGAGATATGCAAATGATTAGAATTTCAGCGCAGACTCGCATCACGCACGCCTGTGGCGCTACCTCAAAGCGCTATTTAAGGCTTGGAGATTTCGACGATTTCGAGTTCGGCAATTGTGTTTTTCTTGTAGTTCTTTCGAAAAACGATCAGTTATGTCTCGTAGAAAACAGCGATCAGCTTTTGATCAAATATCCGAGTTCGACAGAGGAAAGATAGTGGCCTACCGAGATAGTGGATTATCTTTCAGGGAAATCGGTAGTCGTGTTTGACGAAACCAAACAATTGTAATGCGGATATGCGATCGTTGGATGCAGGAGGGTACGACGGACCGACCTGGTCGATCGCATCCACCTCAGTGCACCACTTCACGTGAGGACAGGCAAATTGTGCGCATGGCAGTGACGGATCGCTCAGTCACATCACGAACCATAGAACAGCACATTGAGTCTGTAACGCATCATTCAGTGTCTGCGCGTACCATTCGACGCCGTTTACAACAGAGTGGTCTGTCCGCAAGACGTCCATTGCTTGGTCTACCCTTGGCGCAGAACCACAGACATCTCCGCCGTCAATGGTGCAATGAAAGAAGGAAGTGGGCGGCAGAATGGAATCAAGTTATCTTTACTGACGAGTCACGCATCTGTCTGTAACACCACGATGGTCGGATTCGAGTCTGGAGACACCGTGGAGAGAGGATTTTGATCAGCTGCGTTATGCCTGCACCGGGTATTATGGTATGGGGTGGTATTGGATATCACTCTTGCACTCCTCTAGTACGCATTGCCGGTACTTTAAACAGCCAGCGCAACATCTCCGAGGTGTTGCAGCCAGTTGTCCTTCCCTACTTTCAGGGCTTGGCCACAGCCATATTTCAACAGGATAATGCGCGACCACACGTGGCACGCATTGTCCAAAGGTTCTTCGCCAATCACTAGATTGAATTGCTTTCCTGACCGGCTCGCTCTCCGGATCTTTCGCCGATAGAAAACTTGTGGTCCATGGTTGCTCAACGATTGACCCAGATTACACCCCCAGCTGCCACACCAGATCAACTTTGACAACGTGTGGAAGCTGCTTGGTCTGCTGTACCCCAAGAACACATCCAAAGTCTCTTTGAATCAGTGCCGAGGCGTGTGGCAGCTGTGATCTCCAACAATGGCGGCTACTCTGGCAGGAACCACACTTCACAGAAGTCTATAAATTTAATCTTTTGATACTGGGTCAACATGTTATCTACAAAATAAATTTTGTTGTGCTATCTTTTGTGTTTCTTGGTGTTGCATTTACGGTGGCCAGCAGTGTATATGAATTTGTTTCAGCCATTAAGCTTAAAGAGTTATTGAATGCTTTAAAATATTACTGTAATTTTATATTAATGTATTCAATGTTGATCATGCTCATGAATTTTTTCATTTTTTTTCCAGGTAAGTGTGAATGGAATTGGATCGATATTTTCGTTCTTTCGATGACATTTGATTCTAGGTAAATGATTTCTCTTAATAATCTACATGAGAATGTTTTTTAAAAGGCAGTCTGGTGTTGACAAGCAACTGGAATTTCCAAACCTTGCAGCAGAAGCTATTTTATTATAAGAAGTTACAATGGACTTCTTGTATTGTTGAAACTTCCGGTGTTCTCTAAATGATCACCCACCTTTATTATATACAAAATACCCGTAACATAACAAGCAGATTAAAATAGGACAGCAAAATAGCTATTTTGTAATATATTTGTGTATACTATTGATGCGACGTTATATTTTAATTATTAACCCAGATTCCTATATTTCGCATCATTCTTAATTTAAGATTAAATTCATAGATTAATTTGCCCCGCATTATTATTATATTAAGACTACATGGAAGGATAAAATGAAAATACGTTTCTTAACTTAAAGAAATCATATTTGTTAAACAATTAATGTTGATAGTAAATAATTACAGAAAATAACCATGCTCCCCCCCCACCCCTTGATGAAAAGCTTTATTTTTATTTTTAACTTAAGAGTTTTATTTTTTGAAATGTATAATTTAGAAGTGGATTTATTCATTTTTTAATACATAGATGAGAAATTTTAACAAACACCAGTTATTATTTCGATTGATCGTAACTATGAAAATAATGGGTTGTTTTTTGAAGATACTAGTTAACCCCCAGCTAGATATGGACAGAATATTATAGAAACTTTTCCCCTAAAAGGACAATGTTTTGAAAACGTCATTCCTTCGTTATTTAATGCCAAAAAAAAAAATTGCGCTTAAATAGTAATATTCATAAAATAATTTTTTATGTGTGTATTCTAATTCAACTGACACTAAATATCAAAAAAAAATATTGATTTTTACGCTTTTTCAATATTTTCTGAACGTTGTCACAAATTTTACTATTTTCACCGCTAGCTTAATTTGCTTTATCAATTTTCAGTAATTAAAATGAATCCTGATGTACATATTTTTTAATCTGAAAATATTAGTTTTCACAATTTTTCTGTTGTCATAGATTAAACAATGTTGATGTTAAAAATCTCTCCATTTTATGAATGGAAATGTATTGCTAAATTGTATTTAATATTTACCATTTCCTAAAAAGAAGGAAGAAAAATTTGGAAATTATGTAGTGTAATGAAACTTGGTCTCTATCAACTTGTCTTCCCCATTCAAATGTTTGTCCCGATCAGTTGCCATGACAACTACGAGTAATAACCGCCATACTTAAGTTCTAAAATAACGATGCCAAAAACGCAAACCTTAAAACTCATAAAAAAAAGTATCACTCACTATAAAACCTTTTAGTCTGTTTTCTTCCAAACCACACCTCGGACTTGGATGCCTGCCATGTCGATTAAGTATGAAGTCGCACCATTAGCGAAAAATCTAGGGTATTTTTATTCTATTACTTAAATAGCTGAAATAAAAGAATCGATTATCAAATTAGGCTTCGTCGGAATCGATTCATCCGATACGCTGGCTTGCTCGTTAGGCTTAGCTATCGCTGGTAAATTTCATCAAAATGAGTTAAAAATAAATCTGTATCGATTTGAGTGGATTGCCTATCTTATTATAAGTGAGTTATGGAACAAATTAAATTTCGGTTTTGGCAGCGATGTGGTATTTTAGTTATATGTGTAATTGGATGAGCTTGATGTATTCTAGTTTTTGTGGTTAAAGTTAAAATAAGAGGGTGCCTAATTTTCCCGACCTGGGTTAGTTTTTATTTGTTAATTTAATAAAGTAAGTGGTTTCCCCTATAGGGGCAACTGCCAGTTTAATGATCTTGATGTATTTTATGATAATTAGAGTAGAGTGGCTTTGAATGAGATTTGTTTTCAGATTAAGCTCATTGCTGAAGAAAAACGATTTTTGATTGAGATTTCTTTGGTTCGATGCAGATATATACTTAATAAATAAATAAAGAATGAATAGATAAAATATCGTATAAATCAGGAAAAGCTTAAATTCTAAGATCGAGAACAGTAATAAAAAATCAATTGACCAAAGTAGGTAACTATTATGTTTTCTAATGCTGTCACTGACTTAGGTCAATGAAGTAGGGTTGAGCTTGCTTTATAGGATCCTCATCTCCCCTTTCAGCAGAATCAGTCATGGTTTATATTCTGGCTTCAACAATGGTTCGTATTCTTCACTTTTGGGCTATTATATGCCATGTACATCAAATCCCCTGCACGCTGTATTACTGTGTACTATGACCTTTTAACTTTGATCTATATTGTCTTCTGCTTCTGTTTATAATTTAAATTAGATGCATGGCAATTAAATGTTATGATGGATTATATATATATATATATATCATAATTTCTCTACGAGAGATGAATAAACACTAATCAAAACTGAAAAAATTGAAAAATTGCAAGATAACCAGGCAATAGATATTAAAAGATATATGAAAAATTAAAATAATAGTTAAATATACAAAAAATATAAAAGTATGGATGCTACAGTATTATAAACATTGCTGACTTAGGACTGCTTATGTATAAAATAATTTATATAAAAGTGGGGTTGAACATGGCCAGCCAACCTTATCCCTTTCTGTTAATAATACTGAGCAAAAACCTATTGAAAATAATGGATAGAAAATCTAAATCCATTATGAGAAAAAAGGTAGCTTACCTAAATATTGCATTCAAAAATGCAGTGCCCGCGCTAAATCTGAGTACAATAAACAAGTTATTGCCAGATTCTGGACACAAATGCAAATTCAAAGCATAGGAATGGCTGAATAGTAGCACTTAGCAAAAGTATGAAAATAATATAAATAATAAATTAAGAATTGTGTAAACATACTACAATTACCATGGGGACTCTAAGATTATATATGATTTAAAAAAAATTTAATTAAAAAAAAATAAGAGAACAAGTACTTTATCTAAAATTAAAATTTGGAGGTAACTATAACTATCTAGGAAATATAATAAATTTATAATAACTATCAAATTTAATCTTTACTATTTAGAATTTCTTTTTATTCAAACAACTATTAATAAAATTAATCGGGTATTTTGATATATATATATGGTCGGGTGTGTGTATATCTCTCAATATAATATATAATCTCTTGAGCTGAAAGATAAAAAACTGGATTTTTTTTAATCTATAACGCCCCCTTAACCCACGTAACCTTTCTAAAAATGTCAGTTTCCTCAACTACAACCATCTCTACTCATGAAAAAAAAAAATATGCTTTCCAAATTTGGCCTTATAGTTCAAAAATGTTAATTTTTATAAGACTCTGCAACACTTCTTTCTCCTGGAGTCGATTTCCGCGAAACCCGTTCGTAGCAGATCTCTTCACAAGAAAAGAAATATGCCTGTATAATTTAGTCTCAGTGTATAATAGTACCAAAGATTTCGTGATGAGTAAGTAAATCGCTTTTCTCCCAACTACAGGCATGCATCTTTGTTTTATATCCGAATTTTAAATTATATCCATTTTAAATGCTTAGTAGCTGTCCTTAAATCCATAATTTTAGTAATATTTTAAGCTATTCTATATTTTTCATTCGAAAACAAAAAATAATAAAGAAATAAATTATTTAGCTTTTTAATCAAAGTAATTTGGTAAATGGTGCAATTATTAAAAAGAGTTTCCTTTTATTAAGTGCCTGTAAAATACTTCTGTATTTTTACATTGAATTTACTGTATGTACATAAGTATGATGGAAATCCGTAATTGTTTAGGACAGTGCTTCTCAAAGTTTCAATATTTGCGACCCAGTATTCAATCATAATTATCATCGCGCCCCCCTCTATACAACAATGTAAAAAAAAACTGTACTTCGACGCAAAAGTTACAATATGACTTTAACCTCTTGCCACCGGCGTATATAAACGTCTGGACGTATATATACGTCTTTCCAAAGTATGATGTTTTCTGTGCACTGATATCCACATAAAATTGTTCCGAAAGCTTTGGAATGCAATAAAAACCCCTTGACAGTGTTTGCGAAGGATTTACTTATTTCAGAGGATTTGCTTATTTACCCCAATCCCCCCCCCCCAATACATCATATACGCTTGCCTACATGGAAAACGGTGGCATTAGGGAGAAAATCGTGTAACTTTTCATCGGCAGTTAAGGGAT
Organism: Trichonephila clavata; assembly: GCA_019973975.1. Classification (NCBI taxonomy): domain Eukaryota; kingdom Metazoa; phylum Arthropoda; class Arachnida; order Araneae; family Nephilidae; genus Trichonephila; species Trichonephila clavata. The sequence continues at coordinate 15,107 of BMAO01021505.1, forward strand.
TAATTATAAACTGTACAAATTACCAAAATAAGTGTTAATTTTTGTATATAATGTTATATATGACAAGCTCATTTGGCCATTGGTAATTATTGAAATTTTTCTTAACATATTATTGTTAAATGTATTATAAAGTACATTGTGCAGTACTAAAACATTTATACGTATATAATATCAATGTAAATATGTATTCTATTTTTTTATTATGTTAGAATGTATTTTGTTTGTTTACTTTCAGTTAATTAATGATTTTTTGAAATAATCTTCTGCTTTCGACTTTTCAATACGCTCGCGCCCCCCCGTAGAGTTATCACGCCCCCCAAGGGGCCTTACAGCTTGAGAAACGCTGGCTTAGGTTAATTTACAGTTTTAACCTATAACCTTTCCTCATTACACTAATCGCAATATTTTTGAAAAAAAAAAAAAACAACACACGAATTATTTATTTGTGTTCCAAATAAAAATGAGTATGCCAAGGTTATAACGAACTTCAATCATAAATTTCTAAACTTGGCTTCGTCCATTTTACACGACCATCCCGTGTAATGAACGCTGCTAAATGCAGAACGTGTCATGCTTTGAAACATTTTCTTCCTGCTTATTTAATGGGAAGTATATCCATCAAAAATAGAAGTATTATGTTCTGTTTTCTAGAGACAGCCTTTAATGAGTGAGGCATGAACCACCTGCCAAAAAGTATCCGATAGTTCAGATTATGATATTTGGTTTCAAGGCGAGGAGGGGGGGGGGGTAGTCTTTCGTGATTGATTACACCTGCCTTGATTCTTTAATTGAAATGGGAGTAGAGGAAAGAAGACGCGTGGTTTGCGTTACGCATTGCCATGATTTGTATAAGGGCTCATATATCAGTTGCATTTATTGGAGCTAGAGGTCTGCTTGAAAATTTGTTTTGAGTGAATCGCTTGTCTGATTCAAAATTATCGGCCACCAAGAAAGCTTTTTGTTTCGTCTCTGCAAACAGATGACATGTGACCACTTTTCAAAACTTTGTCGTGACTAACCGTTAATCGTCATTGTTATCTAAACTCTAACATTCAGCTTTCATTTGTATTGAAAAATATTCTTATAACCCCCCTCTTTTGATTTAAAAAGCCAAGACTTGAATATCTGAAATAAAAGTGTACTTAGAATTCCCGCCCCTATACCTCTCCACCCTCGAACTCAATTTCTTCAAACCCCCTAATAACTGATGCCGTTCTCTTTTCAAACTCTTTATTCCAAATAAAATATATAAAAAAATATCTCTAACACAGATCGAATGACCCTTTCAGCCTCCTTCCAATTCCTTATTCTTACTTTCTATCGGGTAAACAAAAGTACACACCTTAATTTAAATAGCGCCATCTATAGTGGCATACATGAACCCTAACAACTGATCTGTACACACTAAAAGTAACATGCTTACAAAACTCCAAGCATGTGAGTAATTGTTAATAAACGAGCATTTTTTAAACCTGGAACATTCCACAACCCCTTGAGAGTCCCGCAAAATCCGTTCTCAGCGGATCTCGATTCTACAAAGTGAACTTCCTTTACCAAATTCTACTCTATAAATTTTAAATTTCAAATAAAGGATTATTTTCTTATCTATTACGCCCCCGGAACCCATCGCAGATCCTCTTCGGAGTCGATTTTCGCAAAATCTTTTCTTAATCATCCCTACTCAACATATAAAAAATAAGTTTTGCCGAATTTAAAGTCTAAGTCTTAACAAGCGGGAAAAAAAAGTAATTTTCGTCTGTAACGAATTCTCAACCCCTCCCCCAGGGAGTAGATTTCCATAAAACCTATTCCTAGTAGATTTCTAAGCAACTATGTTAGTAAATTTTCAAGTCTTTTGGCGAAACAGTTTAACAACGGGATTTTTCATAAAATCCCCGCAACTGCCTCGAAAGTAGATTTTTGAAACTCTAATTCTTAGCCAATACTCGACTTAAGTAACATGCCTGCCGAATTTCAAGTCTGTAGGTTTAATAGTTCTAGAAATTTCACGATGAGTGAGTCGCCTTTCTCCGAAAAATAATTTCGTATGTTAATATGTGCATCTAATCGTCATGCAAGAAAAATTGTTTCGGACAAGCATTGAAAATGATGTACGAAAACCTCTGTTATGGGCTTAGTATATGACCGTTGTAGTCTTATAGTCATGGTCATTAACTCGTTGCTGACGGGGCTTGACTTTGAGCCCTCATTCCACTGAAGACTCATCTGTATAGAGGGACTGATGCACGTTGAATATGTTGAGAATTCAACAATTGGCATGGTGTGGGAGTTTAGTTTGGAGTGCTAGCTCGGGTGTCGTCACATGACCATTACTAGGGCATTCGTCAACAGTCCTCGTGTTGCCTTGTAATGCGATGTTAATAAATATTCACTTACTTAGGGTGACATCGTATTTTTTATTTTATTTTTTCCTTCATCTATATGTGGCCGCTGTAGCCAAGTGGTCAAGGTATAGGATTTTGGCTAACATATCATGAGTTCAAGCCCAGTACCACTGAAGACCCGCCGTGTAGGGGAGAGATGCACGTTAAATCTGTTGAGAGCTCAAACGTCCTCCCGGGGTGTGGTAGTTAGGAGATGCGGTGCCAGCTCAGATGTCGTCCGCGTCACTTGACCATGGTTCAAAATTACTCGGTCCGTCTCCAAAAGCCCTCGTGTAGCTGAACAGTGCGACGTTAATATTCACTCGCTCCTTCTATATACGAGAGAATCTCCTTTCCGCATTGGTTGATTTCGAAAATTTAAAAAACGAATTTTCCGATCCCCACTATTGTATAATATATTTACACTCTGTGCCATCTACAATCGAAGCAAATTTAAGTCATTGAAGCTCAAATATGCTTTCAGAAATTGAAAATTTATGTTCCGATATATAAAATTGTATTTTATAAAGTATCTGTTGACATTCCCCATCATAATAAATGTATTTTTCCAAGAATTTCTCTAGTTTTTCCTCTCTTATTTTTTTGTTGTATACATAAAGCTATATAAAATCGAATTCAGTAAATTTAGACGCAAATGTAATGTGTAACAAGCCTCCCCAATGAGCGTCTTTCAAAATTCTCTTGTATTACATTGAATAAACTCTGAAAACTAGAGGAAATACTTGGAATTTCTTGATTTTTTTTTCGGAAAATACAAGACAGTCTCAGAGCTTTCTGGAAGTTTTCTTAGCACTGATTATAAAAATCTCGTATTTTGATTATTTTCTTTGTGTTGCCGAATGTTTTTTTATTAAATTATTCTCCTTTAGATAAATTCATACATGTCTATGATAAAAAAAAAGTCTTAAAAGTGACTGTGTTTGGAACCGCGATTTTGCAAAAGCGTATAAATAAATATTTTTTTTAAAGACTTTTTGTGCATATTGTTACGAGAATTAATTTTCAAAGCGTTCCCTTTATATGAAAAACGCATTTATAATAATATTTTGCTCTACAAAGTTAACACTTCTCGAGACAGTTTTTTAGAAATTCACATTTTTACAGTTACTATCAATTGAAATAACAAGAGTTTTCTGTTAAAATTTTCTTAATATGATCTATGAAAATTTGAATAAACCCACTGCTTAACTATAGATTTCAAAAACCTTACTTCAGACTCTGCGCAGAAATCTTTGTTATTATGAAAGCGAAATACTTTTAATATACAAATATTTTTCACAAAAGGAAAATGTTTCGGAAATACACCATTTATCTTACTTTTTCCTAAAAAAAAATTGCATTTGAATAAATTTACTCTTGTAATAATATTCTTAAAACCTTTTTATATGTATATTTTACAGGGTGCTGCAAACAAACCTGGACAAACAATTTTTTATATAATTTTATAAAAAATTAAGAAATTAACAAAATATAACAAATTATAATAAGAGTACACTCGCACTAATAAATAAATTTAATTGGTTTCAAAGTGACCGCCGTTTGCAACAATGCAGAGGCGCAAACGCTTGCAGAAATTTTCAGCAATGGTCCTCAAATCTTTTACTTTTAATCTATCGCATTCCAATAGAAGCGATTGCTTTAGAGAGTTCAAAGTTTTGTGCGGTTTAGTGCAGACCCTTGACTCCAAAATGGACCATACACTGTAGCCCATGGGATGGATATCTGGCGAGTAGGGTGGCCATTCTTCAGATGATATCATCTCTGGAAAACTCACCTTGCACCACTCTTGTGTCTTTTTGGCCTTGTGAGCAGGTGCGGAGTCTTGTTGAAACGTCCGATTTGCATTTCCGAAATGCTTTTGATCCCACGGAAGTACAGCAGCTTCAAGAATGTCCCTCTGATACACTTTTTGATTCATTTTAACGCCCTCTCTTCCACAAAAACCAAAGGTGTTTTGCCACTTGTGCGCAAATTCCGCCCCAGAGACCATGACCGACTTTAGATATTGGCGATGTTCAACAATTGCCGAGGTGCTTCGAGCGTCCGCAGACCAGACTCTATCGTTTTGGGAATTATGGACTTGTTGAACCGCAAAGAGCTTTTCATCAGTGAAAAGGAATCTCTCCCAGCGCTGACTTGCGACCCGTTTTAAAAGTTTTCGGCATCTTCGGAGCCGTACGAGTTAGTTTTGTTCAGTGAAAAGCTGAACTTTTCGCAACTTGTAAGGCTTCAGTCCAAGCTCCGATTTTGCTATTCGCCTCACCGATCTGTCACTTATTCCCATGTCACGAGCGATCTGTCTCATGGAAACCCTCGGATTTCTCTGGACTCGCTTTTCGATAGTCTTACGATTCATTGAAGTGTTTATAGTGCGTTTTCGCCCACTTCCTGGACGTCGAACATCATTGCCAAGCTCTTTGAAACGGCAGATTGCATCCGACACTGTTTGCCAAGGTACATTTAGCAAATGAACGATTTCACACTGTCGCTGCCCTTGCTGAAGCAACTCTAAAATAGCAGACCTTTTGCTCGGCATTATCAAAAACACATAAATCAAAGTACAAACAAAGAAATGTATTCAAAAATATTTTATTATTAAAGTGGTGGATAAAGAAACATGAAAACACCAATTAAAAGGAAATTCGTTAATAATTCTAGGAGGCAAGAAATTTGTCCGAGTTTTTTTTGCCGCACTCTGTTATCCAAGTAACACAATTTTGTATGTATATTCTAATTTAACAGACACTAAATACCTACAAATTATTCATTATACGCTTTTTCAAAATCACGACTCTGTAGGTAGTCTGTAAAAACAGGTAAAATATTTGTAGGGGTTAAAGTTTCGCTCTAAAAACTTTTTCAAGATTTCTAAGTATTTATAATATGAGATTTTAATAGAAAAAGTTCTCGAAGATTCGAATTAAAGATGATTTATATATTTAAAGTGTACATTTTTTTAAAAATATAAATATCTTATGAACAAAAATCAATAATTTCTTTCTCTTAAATATAAATGTATAAGTTGGGAATTTTTGTTTTTGTTTTGTTTCTCTAATTACAAATAATTTTTTTGTAAAAAAAAATCTTGCTTTGATACCCAGATATTTTGACCATCTAATATGGCTTCACATTTTCCTATCTTGTTAAAAAGTATTTATCTTGTTTTAAATCCTATTAACTTTTTCGTTTTAAGTATAGATTAGAATAATTATAAAATTGAAATCGGAATTTTTTTATGGCATTTGTAGTATCTTTAAAAAAAACTTTTTGAATAACAGTTACAAGTAAAGGATTTTTCGTTGTTTTTTGTACATTTGGATTATTTGTTGCTATGGCAACTCAGTTCTTACACATTTTACATTGTATGTGTGAATAAATATGAACATTTTAAAAAGAGAGTAGGAAAAAAAACTGCTGCTTAGATAATTATTACTTAGCCGCCTGTGCTTTGTATGTGTATGTATGGGCATATAATCTTCAGTAAAATTACAGTAACAAGCTGTATTATCTTTTTCATGGCTAGAACCCGAAAGATTTGTGAACAAAATCCAATTTACCAAAAGCTTTGTTTTATTTATTATTTTTTCAAATGATGTTGCCACTTAAGTGGGTTACAAAGTCGAATTTTTTTCCCTTCGTGTCTGTCTCCTCAAGCTTTCTATAGAATAAGAGTAATTTAAAAAAAAGAAAGGAAGGAAGAGCTGAAATAAAATGTAACAAAACGGAACAGAAAAAAACACGCGTTCTGTCTTAAATTATAAATAATGATGAAATTTCGAACTTCGCTCTGTAAGACCGCCAAGATGCAAGATTTTTCTCCTTTTTCGTGGAAACTTTGAGGAAAGGGGATGAAAAAAAAAAATTAAAGAAGAATGGTTGTGTGTAAGTTCTATTGCCAGACGTGTTTTTTTATTCGTATGAATTGTTCTGAAAAAATGTGGAAATTAGATTCACAAGAATTAAAATAAGTGTTAAAGGAGTTTCTTGTTTTTTTTTTAAAAAAAAGTTTTGCGTGCTAAATTTTGGCAAAGTGTTTTAAATAATATTTGATACAAAGTGTTCTTTATACACGAAAAGGGAAGTTGGTTCCCCCCACCCCCCATAAATAAAAAGCATAGATATTATTTGAGAAATATATCAAGTTTTCTTAAATAAAAGAATTCTTAAAAAATAATACGGTGTGTTTTAAAAATATGGCTCACAATAAAGCGTCTTCATGCAGTTATGTGTTAGTGTGTACTTAGAATTATTAGTAGAATCGCTATTATAAAAGATTTTGCTACTGTCATAATGATATTATTTTTATTTATGTATTTATTTTATTTTCATTAGATTTTTCTCTTTTGAAGAAATCCCGTAACTTGTTTGCAACAATTACAATGATTATTGCATAAAATTATTTTTTTTTCAACATATATCTAGTAAATAAAATCTTTTAAATTCAAATTTGAGAGTTATTTTTCGTGTATTGGGGGGGGGGGGGTGTTGTTTCTAAATCTTCGGTTGGTATATTTTTAAAGATATTTTTTTTAAATATTATTCTTTTTCATTTCATATTTAAATATCAAAATGAAGGAATTGGGAAAACAGATCTATATCTGTGAATTTTTTCATGAATATGTGTATATTCCATATAGAAATCCACATGTAAACCAATTGTGCTAACAGTCATGAAAAAATGTTCAAAAGTAACTAACAAAAAGATATCTTGTTAGAAAAGAGTAAAATACTGCTATAAAGTATCGAAGTAGAAGAAAATTCAATGTGGTTGAAGTGTGCTTTTAGTGGGGTTGAACCTTGCTTTAGCTACTAGCTAATTTTTCGCCTTCTGTTTATAGTATTGACTGAAATTTGCATTGTTATAATGTATTCATGATCTGTAATGAAATACAAAAATAAACTCGTACCTAATTTATCAAAATTGATAAAGTACAGCACGCGCGCGATTCAAATGTGAATGACTAACCAATGTTCGCCCATTCATTTCATATGACGTCATAGTCATTTGATGAATGCAGTCACGTGTTTCCAGCCAAACTGTTTCGCTTTTGCCAACTTTTACTTTTATTCGAAACTTCCGTTTAGAAAAGTTATATATTTGTCAATCATCATAATTCACATGAATGAACAGATTACACTTGATATAAAATATATATATATATATTTTTAATTTCGTGAATTTTTTTGAAGAATTTTAATATTTGAACATCTTTACCCAATTATGAAACTTGAAATTTCATCTGAATTTCATAAGTAGAACTGCAGGTATACAAGACTAATGTATACCTACTTTGTATTCAATAAAGTTTATTATTAATAGTAAAAATGAAATAAAACATTAAAAAAATTTTTTGCCAACATTGTTAAGAGTTTATAAATATTTTGATAAATTATAATGAAAGTGTATATGATGACCTTTTATTAATTTATGCTATAGAATTTAATAATATTACACTCTGTGGGCTAAGAAATGAAAACTCTTTAATTGAAAGAAAAGAAGCTTTGAAAATTGTAAGAACTTTTAAGTTGGGGAGGGGATAAAATACAGAACAAATTTTTGAAAACTGATACCCTATTTCATACATATCATTGTATAGATATATTTATAATTTAAATTTCTTTCGTCTTTTACTATTCCTGATGAATGGTTTTATCCTTCGTTGTTTTGAATTCCAATTATTTTCAAAATTCATACATATTTTCAATTTATAAAATACATTTATTTTTACTTTATTCTATCTCTGCAAAATATGATATAGAATAATTTATGATTCTATGAATATAAAAAAAAAAAATGCGTGAAACTCAAGAAAAAAAGAAAGAGAATAAATTTAATGTGAATGAGAGAAACATATAAACGAATCACGATTCATATATTTTCAAAAATTGTTAAAATTAAAACAACGCATAGGCAAAAATTATTTCACATTTTTTTCTCCTTATTTCTTTATTAGCTTTTCAAAACATTGAGAGTATTTTTTTATTTAATTTCGAAATGCAAAGTAGATGCCGACATCTGTTTTCAGTTTTTGTTAAAAAGAAGATAGTCTGCTTTTTTCATTTCATTTCAGTTTTTTTTAATACTTTGGAATGATAGAATCTGAAAATATCGTCTAGGTTCTTGATTATGTCGAAATGAAAGTCAACAATTTTAGTTCTAGCAGGGGGGAGGGGGGAAGAAGTGTACATATAGAAGCAAAGAAAAGAGTATTATTAAAAACGACTTCAACGTTAAGTTTTGGGACTTTAATCAAGAAGTTTATTATCTTTTCTCTTTCTTTCATGCTATCTAATCGAAAATAATGTGTAATTGGAAAACATCCCTTTGATTATTAGTTTTGAACTTTTAAAAATAGTTAGTGTAAGAAACAACTTAAGAATTTTATGTTGATTTTAGCAAAGAAAAGTTTAAAGGTTGAATACAGAAGGGGAAAACTTTTCAACTTAAAATAAACTGAAAAGTGAAAATAACATTTGTTTTTTTATTTATATGTTTTTGTTAATATTTGTTATATGTGTGTCTGATCTGTGGTTGGTAGAAGAAAATAGTTAGTTCTGATTCAAACATTTTTCAGCTATTTTATTTATAAATTTCGCTGTATTCATGTCGAAAGATTTTAGAATATATTTAGCTTCTGTGTCCTATTTTTTTTATGTATCTGTTTAAAAGTTGAGCGAATTTTTTTTTTTTTTTACAATGGAAAAAGGGGAGTTTTATATTGCACTTGAGACGGCTGGGTAGCGTAGGTGGTTTGGCGCTGTCCTTGCGCGCCCAAGTATGCGAGTTCAACCTTGGTCTAAGTCGATGGAATTTCACATACAAAAAATTGACACCGCCCATGTCGTATGATTATGAGGCATGTAAAAGATCCCATGAGTACCTGTTCGGCTTGGGTGCTCTCGACAAAATTAAACTCCTCGTTCGGTCTCGCATCGTCAGAGTTAAGGTGCTTCCTTTGGTGAGGAAACAGTGCGTCACACACAAAATTATTTTCGGTGATAGGTATACCACCTATGTGGTGCCGCACTAAGAAGAGATAGCAGCTCCCGATGAAAGTACTTGTTCGGCAGTGGTGAAATACAAATCCGCAGCCCCATCAGAAATTTCTTAAAAAAATACATAACACTTAAAATAATGTAAAAATATTAGACATAATATATATTTTTTCAGAAATAATTTAATTAAGAATTTCAGAATAATTTTAATTGCTCGTAAACATTTTAATGTAATTTAGAAGTAAGCTAGGTATTAAACCTTTGGCAACAGTTGATCGTATTCGCTTGTTAGGGAATAAAGAACATAAAATACGCGAATTGTATAATATGTGGCGGATTATTCGAAATCGAGTAACTTGGATTTGGCAGCTTAGTAGAGTTTTAATTTAGTTCGAATGAATTGGGTGCCATTTTGCAGTTAACAAATATTTTACCTCTGTGTTAAAGTTAATTTTCTTCACGAGAACTTACATGAAAAATAGTAATTTGATCTTTTGTATCAATACAATTTATTCATAATTGCTTATACTATGCTAAATAATGTGGGATAAACTTATTATTTGGGTTTTTTAATCAACAAAAACATAACAATTATTTGAGTACATTAAAATGTTTTTTTAACTGTCAGAGTTTAATTTTGAAAATAATATTTCTTACTAATTCAATTTCTTTACACTTTTATTACATAAAAATTAACCTAAAAATTGTTATAATTTTGAGTTGGGGAAAAGTAGCCAGTGACTCCAATTATTTGAATAATAACAAATTTATTGTTGGACAACGAACACAAACAAATGACTACACCAAGAAAAATCGACGTGCATACACACAAGGGGGGTGTTCTAGGGGTCCGGACCCCCCTCCCCCAAAGCCCTTGAGTTTTTTCGATTGATGAAAATTCTATAATCCTATATATATATATATAACGTCAAATTTAATTAAGTACTTGTAATTAACAACTTATTTCATTAATTAATGCTAATTATTAATTCAATAATTTTTCTCTGTTTTTTAACAAAATCGAATAAAATCAGAAGAATCTATTGGTGTTGTCTTGAGGTATGAAACGAGTTGGGGGACTTTCAACCTTGAACTACCCCCCCCCGAAATTTTTTTGCTTGCGCTACTGTCATGTGACTATGACGTCACGTAAATCCATGAACTGATTGGGTGAAAACACATATTTGTATAGTTATCACGTGACTGTGATGTCATATGAATTTAGCCCATTGTTTTTGAAAAAACTACAAATGCGAATAAAGTTTGTTTCCTAAAAATATATATTCCTAAATATGATATTTTTTTTGCAATACATCACAGAATACTAAAGACATTTGGTTTTCTAGAATTCAATATAAATAACTGAACGGAGAACGAATGCGTACCAGAATATATTGCTCCGTTATTGTACCTTTTATGCAATATATTCCAACAAAATTCGAAGTTTTCGGAATTTTTCCTTTAGAAAACCCCAATAACAGGGCTTGGAAACGAAATATTCTACATTTTTTGTTACCTGAAAGCATTCCTTTTCTATCGACACTTATAACTCTTTATATCTAGATACATCCTATACGTTTTCGTATCTAGATACATCCATCCAAAAGCGCAAAATGACTTCTACTCCAGTACTGGAAAAAAAGGAATAAAACCTATTGCTTCGCAATAAATTCAGACATGTCCTGACACCAGGTCTGCTTTCTCTGAAAACAAAAGGCTATAGGATGGAGGAAAGAAGGAAAAAGAATAAGCAGAGTATAGAAGAAAAGTGCTCGCGTCAAGTGCAGGCGAGAATAAAGCTTCTAAGGTGTATGTGTGGGGGGTGTCATTCTTTTGTGTTGACTGTGCTACGTCAGAATTTTGCTAATTATTTTTTTTTCACCAATCAGCTAGATTTGTCACGCGCGCTCTAGAGTGAGGGATGTGACGTCGGTGTTATCTGATGCCGTGTTCAACAACGCGAAATACTTGTATAGTGGAGATTACTTGGTGTTTCTTGACTTATTGCTCGCATTTTTTTTCTCTTTGAATCACACCGCAGGCACTGTTGTATTGTCTTTTAGTTTTTCAGACGTCAATAATCTGAGGGAGTTTCTAAAAGAAAATTCCTGCATCAAAATGATGAGGTAGTTCATTTAATTGTAAATACATGTTTGTGTTTTGACTAAATTATATTTACAGTCGACTCTCGATAATTCAAACCTTCTATAATACGAACCTTCGATAATTCGAAGTATATGCTCAGCCCCTAGAACTCTTGATATTTCGAGCTAAAACAATACGTTTTAGTATACTCAATATTTCGAAGTAAAATCTGTGACTGGCTAGCCTACAACACGCTATAACTTGATGTTATATTAGAAAATTCTCGACAATTCGAACACTCACTATCATGTGCAGTACCATAATAAGCAGGTTGGAGCTTACAAGTTTTGCGTTGTGTTGTCCTGCGTGTTTGAGCCCCTTTGATGAAAAACTGTTTGATACCTCTTAGTGTTTTCCTGTTTTTCCGGCAAAAAGACACTTTTGTTTTCATTCCTTTAAGTGGACAATAGACCCACCGCACTTGTTGTCAGCTGTCCATATCTTTCGTTTACACGTGGCCTTGCTACACATGTGTTCAGAAAGTATGGTCCGCTATTGTGAAGGATACATGCATAGGATTGTGTATGAATGTATTCTTTTAATACAGGACTTTTAACTTCTGTATAATATTTATACTGTATAATATGTACTTTTAAAAATACTTTAAAATAATTTTATACATATGTACAATTGTTGTTTTATTATATAGTTTCATATTTAAATGTGTTTTTAGAAGGAAAAAAATTCTCTTCGTATATATTGGGAATTTTTTTCTGTCCTCTTGATAATTCGACGTTTTTCATTGGTCCCTTCAACTTCGAATTATCAAAAGTCGATTGTATTTAGAATTTTTGAATACATTCTCAATACCTTTTCAATAAGCTAAAAGCAGAAGAAAATTATGTGTCAGTTTTGGAATGCTGTGCTGTAAAAGAAAATGTTAATGATTGCTGATAAAATGCTTTAAAATAGTGGTTCCCACTTTACAGAGAATATAGACCCATTTTATACGAAAAACTAGACTATGATTTTTTAAACGATAAATATTTTTTGTTTCAATTTGTCTTTTTAAAATAGAAAAAAGAAACTGTCATAAATCTATACAAAATGATCGCAATTTTTTTGAAAATTCACTCTTAAAATAAAAGAATATTTACCCCCTCCTGTCTATATGTGCGTATTAATCGATAATACTAGGATTTGTCTTTTTTTTAAAGGAATTAAACAGCTTTGAGAGAGAAATATCCCCCACACCTTAAAACTATTAGATTTACAGAAATATCGTTCGTTTCTTTACTTATCTTTGATTTTTCTCCCTTTTACTTGTTTCTTTTGTTTTAACTAGACTTAACTAAATCTCAAAGATTTATGTTCTTAGGTTAAATGCCAAACGATTATTTTACTAAACTTTCTGTTCTGTTTGTTATGTATTTTTCCATCCGTTAAGATATAATCCTTAATTTTCCGTGTTGATACGTTCTTTCTTGAGAATTAAAACTTCTTAACAAGCAGTCTTTTTTTTAAATCTGGGGATCGTTGAACACTATCAATGTAAAAAAAAATTACCTAATGCACTCTTTTTTTTATTTAAAAAAGTTCTTCCTGTTTGTTTATTCTCTCCCTCCTTCCCCTTCTCTTTCTCGCCTCCTTGTACAGATTTTTTTTATGTTCATTTTATTTGAAAATCTCTTATTCTTTTTCTTTGGTTTTTCTGCTTTTTATAAAAGCCACCTTTTTTTTTATTTACACCCAAGAAATCTATCATGTTGCGTTGCTTTGATATCGTTTCCTAATTACTAAATTAATGCTTTTAAAACCATCTTCGGATGTGTTTTATTTTCTCGAAATAAATACGCACTCCCCCCCCCCCTCATGAAGTATTTTTGTTTTAGTTTCTGTCTATGTAAATCATTTACTTAGTTTAAATGCATTAGTGTTTATTGAAAAGAAATATTTTTCGCGTATTTTGATTCGTTGTACAGAACAGATACTACCTCACTTTTTGAGTTTTTTAGTCTTTTCATACTTTGCCGTGCCACAAGTTCCGATACAAAAAGTTCAGATCGTTTGTTGCGACTCGAACACAGCAGATGAATTTAAATTTCGTCGTTGGATACTGTCTGCAATATTTTTTGAAAAAGTTGCACTCTTTCACACATGTTGTTCTAAACCAGTGATTCCCAAAGTGGTTTATATGGACCCCCAGGGGTCTATTACGACCTTGAAGGGGTCCACGTCAGCGAAAAAATAATTTGGGGGTCCATGAGGTGTAAATGGGGGGGGGGTCTACGATAGTCTAAACGAGATTGTGACTTTAATTTCAATAGAAAATTTAGTCAAGTGTAAACCATATTTACCTATTTAACAGTTTTATTTACTAAACTTACTTGGATTAATTTGTAATTACAAGGCAACAACATACATTTTATTAAAAAAGGTCCATCATTTCAGTGTTACTTGCTGGAATCAAGCTAAATGAGTATAAAACTGGACGCCGTGAATTTTAACAGTTTCTAAATTTGTCACTGACAATCTGCCTGAAAAGTGACCTTTTAACCTATGTTCAACTTTTAAATGCCCCTAATTCAGGTTTTGTAACTAGGTTTGAGAATGTTTTGACTACGGTAACATCACAGTAAGTAATAAATTCATGTTGTCACATTAAAAAAAAGGAATCAGGGTACCAGCTCAGGTGGCGTCCTCGTCACTTGACCGTGGTTCAAAATGACAAGGTCCGTTGTCAAAAGCTCTCATTTTTCATTTAGTTTAAAAGAGTGGCCATATTATTCACTCACTCAACAATCCAAAAAAGCTCAGGAAGTGCCCAGAAAGCTAAAGACAAGAAGAAATTCTTGCAGAAAGCTAATCATCCGACTACCATGATGGGTTGTTAGGGTTTCAACTACGTAAACGTTGTGGTGACCCTTACATTCGAACCTTCCTGTCTATCTGAAAACTCGGCTAGATGTGTAGGCTAAATGATCCAAGGACATTATTCCTATCTAAACTGATTTATTGATTCTTATCACTTATTAAGAAAAAGGTACAACACAATTCTAATTAAGGTATATAAACTATGGTAGAGTACAGAGGTGAGATATACAATTGCGGGAATAATGTTACAGAACTTCAACTGAATCTAAGATAGCTTAAACACGCACATTTACAACTACGCCGCACACTAATAATCAGCTTTTACTTAATCAAATTACAGTACCTTATCTCCTTATGCTTCGGTTCCTTCACGAAAAACTTCAGGCACTATCGTTAGCTGGATCAAATGCCATTGGCTCCACTCTCTGTAATGTTTAATTACACTGCTTTTCAATCTTCAATAACCACTTCTCTTTGCACACATCAAACGTATCAACCTCGCTTAACTTGTCAATAACTACGTGTCAACCGCTCACTCTGTTCATTTTACTTCACTTCACTTAACTTGACCTCTTCGCTCTCCTTCAACTCGCGAAAACCGAATTTTTCATAAATCTTCGTCCCAAACTAGCAGTTTTTCTTTCTTGCAGCCCTCAGGGTGTTGCATCAAGTTAGAAACCCCTATTATATGGATCTAGACTTATTCAAACCCCCATATTTTAAGACTTGACGCTAATGGTTTAGATATGAGCTTGCGAAAAATAATATAATACTTAACTGCGGATGAGAAACGTGGTGGGATATGTTCCTTTTATTCATGATTTGAACTAATTTTTACTGTTTACGACAATCATTAACATCTCACGAGCTAATCGTTCCAAAAAGGGTCCATTTTTAATTGTCTCTAACCTTTTAAAGTGTTCTTTTAATTAGATGAGTTGCTTTTCTACGTAAGTGGATTTAAAGTAAACATCCTCCCAACTACACATTTTAAAACTTGTCTTTTAATTCCCATTCCTCTGCAGGGAGCGATGGTGCATTCTGGAGTTATTTTGAGCATTGTGTGGGAAACGGAACAGTCTTTCCCGTTTTAAACCTGGTCTCCTGATTAACTACTTGGTCTCACGCGATTTATTGCTATTCCATTGACTACACGGCGCTACGTTTGGATCGGGAGCCTCTGCCTTACAGCGGGAATGAAATAGTTTACAGCTTTAAATTCTATTTCTGTGCCTTGTACTTTTTAACAATTAATTGTTGCTATGTGTTTTCGTGCTGCTACGATGTATTTTCTTATGTATGATGAACCAACTGAATTTTAAAAATTCATTACAAAATAACTGCTTAAAATAACAATGTAACTTTCGTATCACTGAATAGGCTTATTTTAGTAGTTTTTTGTGCAATAGATGACGGGAGGAGCTCCTTATAAAGTGACTCGGTGTGAAACGAAATTATTTCCCTTCTATCCAGTGACCCAGCTAAAGACGTGGAAGGAATTAAAGGATCATTCGACATGATAAATTCCAATTATTTTATTTATCATTATAATTGACTCAAACACAAGTAACACTATAAATAGGATAATTTAGTCACGCAACCGAGGGAAAAGACGAGATTCGCGTTTGGGTATTATACATTTAATAACCACTTTATAATAATGTGGTTCTTTCTTAATATTACTTTACACAGCAGATATGTATTTAATGTCCGCTTAGCGACTTTAACACATAAAAAATCAACGTAATATGAAGTTGACAGTACCTGATTTTAGGCAGTCTTTTAATGAATTGAAATTAACTTTCTCTTCCTGGCTATAACCTTTTACAAGGTAATCTTTCCTTAAATCTTTCTTGTCACCTGTAGTTAACTTAACTTCTAACTTTCATTCACTCTTTTCTTCACTTCTAATTCACTCACTCTTTAACTCGTGAACTTGGAATATATATAATAAACTTAATTTGCATATCACGTTTTCTTCTTTAGGAGAAGATTGGTAAATTTTGCTGGCCCAAAAGAATACCCAGGAAGGTGGCTAATAGAAGATCGCGTATAGGTACGTCACAGGGGAATATTTGTAAGGAAGGCATTTTCGGTTAACATGGTTCCGATTCCTAAGAAAGCCCAATGCGTGTTTTAGTTTCACCTGATTCAAAATCAATAACGCATTTCTTGAATAAAATGGCAAACGTAACAGAAGACACGCTTAAGAACAATTGGCATGAACTGGAATACCGCTTAAACATTCTCCGAGCTACCGAGGAGGCACACGTTATAATTTACTGAGATAAATCCGTGTTTCTCAGACTTTCAATATTTGCGACGCATTATTCAATCGTAATTTTTATAAATTGCCCCTCTTCATACAAAAACAATCTATTCAATAATACTATGGGCCGCGATAGCCGAGTGGTCTAGGCATCGGATCGTGGCTAGAATGCCATGAGTTCGATTCCAGTACCACTGAAGACCCGCTGTGTAGGGGAGCGATGCACGTAAAATCTGTCGAGAGCTCAAACGTCCTCCCGTTGGTGTGGTGTGGTAGTTAGGAGAGGGGGTGCCAGCTCAGGTGTCGTCCGCGTCACTTGACCATGGTTCAAAATTACGCGGACCGTCCCCGAAAGCCCTCGTGTAGCTGAACAGTGGGACGTTAATATTCACTCACTCGATAATACTATGAAGCTAAAGCTACAAAACGAATTTGAGCTCTTAAGTGCGGCGTATATAAACGTCTCATTCAGCCAAAGCTTTAAGTGCCTCGAACGTATATATACGTCTTTCTGAAGTACAATCTGTTCTGTACACTGCTATTCATAAAATTATTCCGAAGGCTTTGGAATGCAATAAGAAGACCTTGACAGTGTTTGCGAAGGATTTACTTATTTCAGAGGGTTTGCTTATTTATTCCTTTTCACCCCCTCCCCCAATATATCACATACGCACGCCTACGTGGAAAACGGTAGCGTTGGGGGTGGGGGTGGATCACATATCTTTTAATAGGCAGATAAGAGATTATCTGTAAACCGTACAAATTATAAAGATACGTGTTAATTTTGTATATAATTTTATATATGATAAGCCCATGGGGTCAATGGCAATTATCAAACCTGTTCTTAACTTAATATTGCTAAATTAATTATAAAATACATTGAGCAGTATTGATACATTTATAAGTGTATTATATCAGTGCAAATGTGTATTTTATTAGGTCAGAATGTATTTTGTTTGTTTACTTTCAGTAATTTAATAATTTCTTTAAAGTAAAGTTTTGTTTTCGACTTTTCAATATGCTTGCCTCCTCATAGATTTATCTTGTCCCCCTACGTGGGTGAGCTTTACAGTTTGAGAAATGCTGGAGGTAAATATTTTATAAAAAATTCATAACGCAATATATCAATATAAAAATATGTCTTAATAAAACAGGTTTGAGCGCAAAAATTATTATTAGTGGCAAGAACGCTTTGGTTCAAACTTATATCATTTTAAACAGTTGAAACCTACTCTTGTGTTAATAATTTCTTTGAAGTATTCGAAGTCTTTATATCGCAATACCATAAAATACATCAATCCTCACTTCGGTACTATTTCTAATGGGTAAAATTAATTTTGGTCACTATTGAATTCATGCAGATATCTTAATCTATGGAAGAAAATGGAATGGAGTTGAACTGACATAATTATATCGTTCTATCTCTTATAGTCTGACGAATACGATACATAGGAATTTGTGATATGTGCAGGATCGTCTTAAAACATGCCAGTAGTGGATACGGTCCAGAACTCGCTCGGTGAGAACCTTTAATGGTCTTCGCCTCCATTAATAGTCATGATCCTGATAATTTTAATGTTCAATACTATTCCATATGTATTCTCCAAAACAGGAGTACAAACCTGGCCGTGTCAGTTTGCCGAAAATTGTGGCAATATTCGTCCATTATGTCTGACGACCGTTATCAAGTCCTAGGCCTGATTTTAATACTATAACAATCTTCGACTCTAGTCGAAAGCGGATATCCGTGGTCGAAAAAGTTTGTGCCTAAGATTTTGAATGAATTACGAGTCGCACACAGTTTATTTGTTTTCGTTAGCAAGTGGTTCGACAATCACGCGTTGAATCTACTTTTGAAAGATCTCCAGTGCAAACTTTAGTCAAGGCCAATTTCAGAAATCTAAAAGATTCTGTCATTTTAGGGCCTCAAAGTGTCTTGATTGTACTCATTGATACTAAAAATACCATTTTGTGATGGATCGATACACTTCACTAATTGCCTCTTTTCTTAAATTAAATCATATTTATTTCAAGCAATTTTCATCGAAAAACCAAACGCTGATACTTCATGTTTAAAATGACTTATATAATTGAGTTTTCGCGAGTTGAAGGAGGAAGTAAGAGGTCAAGTGAATGAAAGTAAAGTGGGAAGAGAGTGACGACCTCGTCCACTAATTGTGTGACAAGATTAAACGAAGCAATGCGAGTTGATTATATAGGCGAGAAGTGAGTTAGATAGAATGGCGACTAAGTAAATATTCGCAGAATCATCGTTTATATCAAGCTAAAATAGTGCTGACAGTTGACTCGATGAAGGAACCAGACGCATCATAAAGAATCAGGTATCGTAATAATTGATTAGAAAAATCTGATTATAAGGCGAATGCATGTGTATTAATGACGATCTTACATGACCTCATCTTAAATTCAAGTTGAAGTTTGTATTAATCGATTATCCACGTTTCATCTACTCTCCGCTTCTGTATATACCTGTAATGGTCAGAACTGTGTTTGTTTGTTCATAATCCACGTAATAGAATTGATCAAATCAATTGGATTGACATAGTTTCTGAGATATTTGCAGTTCCTCCCATCATATAAGTGTTTGTACGATGATTCGGAGTTTGGAATGGCAGGGTAAACTATACAATCAACATTTTATAACCGATTGAATTTGAACAGATAAATGTATACAAGAATTAGGAAGGCTAAATTGAGTAGGATTGGAAAATATTTTAGAAGAAATATTTATAAAATTGTTTCTCTATCTTCTGTTATTTCTTCAAAAATGTTGTAACGCGTATATCTATGGTCATTTCTGTGTGTATTTTAAATTGCCTGCTCTTCATCAATATTTTATTATGAATCTTTAAAGGTTAAATTACACTTTTCTATTACAGAAAATAAACTTATTTATAATATCCTCTATACACGTAGGTTTCTATAACCACAGGAACTAGGTGCAAAATTATGTGTTCAAAGCGTAACGCGTTCATTATTTCAACTAGATGATCGGCATCAATCATAGGCATAAATTTTATAGTTCAGAAAAACTTCGGCACGGACAGATGAAACTATAATGACTTTTCAAATGATTTATAAAATCGGAGAAAACGTAATTTAAATAAATCTACAATGTTTTTAAAGTTTTTATGAATTTTATAAAAGTCATTACTAGTGTAAATTAAGCCTTTATTTATCTTACTAAATCGCTTTAAGGAATTGATTTGAAATTATCTTAATAAACACTGACATAACAATTATATGTTTGCATATGTTATCAACGATTACTTTTTTCATTTAATTTAAAAGTTTAAGGCCAAACTTTTAAAACATTGATCTTAAAGCCTAGTCTTTGATATTTTAGACGACTTCCATAATTTAGTGAAGTGTGCTTTCTTTTAAATTACGAATTAAACTATTCATGGGAAAATCTAAGTTTATATATCTAATTTATTCTTTTTTTTTTTTTAAAAAATATTTACTTTTCTGATTCCTATCCTCTCACTGGTAACAAGAATGTTCTTTCGAACTCAATGAAAATCTGACTCCTTTGCTGTAAATTTTTCCCTACTCAAAGAAAAATCAACGTGTTACATTCAACCGATGCCATTTCCTAATTACTTAATTAATGAGCTTTAAAACTACCGATGGAAATGTTTTATTTTTACAACACAAATTCACATTTTATTAGCAACTATCTCTCGTAAGAATATTCTTGTTAGTGAAGATTTGTTTACTCAGGAGTTTCCCAAATATATTAATAAATTACCATTGTTTGCTTACTGAACATTAAGCTTTTTACATAAAACAAAACTCAATTGATTCTTTAAATTTTGTATGATAATGTTAGCGTTTCTTTTGAAGAATACTCTAATAGTTTATCAACTTAATTAATTCCTCCTCTTAGCAAAGTCATCAACTTACGATTTTGAAGGATGTATTTCAGTTGACATATTTAGCAACCTCGGAAAGAGCAGTGTTTAGACCTCACAAACCCGCCTTAAGTTATTTCTCGTAACAATATTTTAATTAATATGATGATTGCTAAATTGCAGCTAACTTTCATTAAACTTTATTTTATTCCTCTACTCTACCCCACTGACAAGAACCTGTTTTTCAATATATTTTACACACCTGGGGTACTTTGTGAGTCTCATCATCGCCATCTTTCCGACCAACTCAGAAGCAGTGTCTCAGCTCTCAGCCAAGTCAAATATTCCGAGGAAAGGATCTGAATTTTCACGCAAAACCTCTCATGCCACGCCCCCGGATTGCATCCAATCAAGCGCAATGCAACAGCTCTCGAAAATAAAACTCCGGCCTTATCGTTCCCATGCTCAGGAACTGCTACACGAGTGGATTGAGACCGGACTCTTTTACCTCCAGATAGCCAATTGCACCCAACATCTGAGAAATAGTCGTTTAGGAGTGCATTTATCCTGCAAAGGTGTACTCTGCCTCATCCGTGTACATGCTAAGGCTGGAAGCAGTATAAACTGATCTTTGCCAGTGAATGTTTGCATCTCTGTTTTCATGCCTTACTTTTGGCTTTGCCATCATCCTCTTCATGGTTTGGCATCCGTTGCCAAGTTACCATTTCAAATTCAAAATTTTCATAAAGTCTTAGCTGCTGTTTGTTTTGAAATTTTCGTGTAATATAGATTTACTATTCTGTCATTCGTCTATGAGTATAAAGCTTGCGAATAACGCTTCAAAAGCTTCAAGTTGTAACGACTCGAATGCAACTCATCAAAACTTATTCCAGGGAAACTAGCTGAATATTCCTACACCTTGTTCCGAGATTGTGAATCACAGCTGTTTCTTATAGTAAAGTTCAACTATCTCAAGCATCCATCCATCTTGAGAACGTGAAGTGCGAACACCTTTTTATCGTTAAAGAGCCGAGTGTTCTCAACACCGACTGGAACACCTGTACTTCGAGACCTGTACTATTCTAGCTGCTGTTCACACGCCTGTACTAGAAATGGAATTTGATGGCTGATGTTTTCTATTGAGGCTGCCAATCCCAGAAGAGATACAGGTCAGACTCTTGATATACACACCTTCCGATAATCGAACTATCAATAATTCGTATCTCAATCCTAGAAAACTCACGTACTTGAATGTAAAGACAATACGTTTTGGTCATGTCTAACGATTTCAAAGTAAATCACTGTTATTGGCCATACTACAACACGCTTATAATTCGAAATTTGTCACGTAAACTTTGCCCGAAATTCACCTCGCAATCAATTGAGTCCTATAGTAAACAGGTGAAGCTTGACAAGTTTTGATTGTGTTGTCTCTGCGTGTCCCTGATGAACATAGCCTTTGATGACCATCATTGCATAACCCTTCTTAGTGTTTCTGCGATTCCTCAGGCGACAAGGACACACTTTATTGTTTTCATTTTACATGGATCAACTACACTAGTCGTTCATCCTCCATATCTTCTGGTTTAAAGAACAGCCTACTACACCATGTGTTCAGAAAGGATGGTCCTCATTGCGTAGAAAGATAAATAGATTTGTGAAATTTATGAAAGTATTCTTAATCGCAGCAGGACTTTTAAAACCTGTAAATATTTATACTGCATATCGTATATAATTTTATATATATCACTAATTGTTTGTTGTATACATGGTTCAAATTACTCTTCGTTGTGTTGAGATTTTTACCTCTTGATAATTGAAGTTTTCATGGTCGCATCAACTCGAATTATTATCAGGGTCAATTATTTAATCTGAATCTAGGTTTGACCATTCAGGACTTTTAACTATTAACATGAACCTTTTCAAATCAAAAGAGAATGCCTGCAAAGATTTTTAACTGAGATATTTTATCTACTTCGCTACCTATAAAACTATACAGATAAATAACTTTTCTACGTGAACTTAACCATTTTGAAACGGTCACTTTAAAAAGCATACTTCCATTAGCGTGTCAAACTTATTACTAAAAGTGTTATCGAACTCGCTATCTTCGCATTCAACTAATCGCTTTCCGCCTTGTACACCTAAAGCTAATTCATTTCAAAAGAGACGATGTTGTAAGTTTCAATCTTTCAAAACGGACTTAAATTAGATAATCGTTTCAGCGAGCCAAGTCGTTCGAGATAAATCCATTGAGTGACGCTTTAAAATTGTCTTTAATTCTCCTTCCATCTGGGAAATACGGAATCTGAGGTTATTTCTGGATCGAGGAGAAACCAAAGCATTTCTTGATCTGTATTAGCAATAATGCAACTGAACGAAGTATTACCA
>BMAO01021506.1:0-108647 GCA_019973975.1 Trichonephila clavata
GAAATCAATGTGATCTCTTGAGGCATATAGGTGTTGTTTGGAAAGAAAGATTACCTCTCACCTTTAAAAAAGAAATTGGAGCCTGGTTCTTAATTTTGATTACTGAGTTTAGTAAAGAAATAGAACGAACAGCATAATAAATATTTCTCACCTAAAGCAAATAATTTTCCTTCCACGTCATCCTTTTTTTTATCCGGAAAGTAATTGTGGTGTGTGTTGCATGCTTTTGACATGAAGAGACTGATTCTGGGTACCACAGATTTCGTATTCTCTGGAACTCAAATGGAATGATTTTCTCTTAAATCCTCACTCTTCAGCTTCCTCGGATATTATCGTCTGCGTCTCGGATGTCTCGGGTGTTTCTTCTCGTCTATCGCGTTCTTCTGACACTAATAGACCCTTCCGGAACACCCCAGATACCTGAGACAGGGAAGCTGAGAGAGTCATTTGGTTCGGAAAATTTTAGCTATCTTTCAGAACTAGAAAAAAAAGTTTTTTTTAAAAGTCGAAATTTTTAAATTTTTCCTTTTTATGCTGTTTAATTTTATACTCCTTTGTGTAAAACATCTAATGTTGTTCTGTACCACAAGCAAAGTCTTTGCTATTATTTTTCTTTTCTAGCTAATAAATTTGTGAATTAATGTAAATTCTTAAAATATATATTTCACAGTTAATTGCTTTTTTTTAGTGGTTTGTGCAATCTTTTGTAATTTCTCAGATTTAAAGGAGAGCATAGAAAAACCAAAAATCAAAAACATTTCTTTCTTCTTTTCTTTTAATCCTGCAATCCATATATTTTCATGAATAATATTGAATTTATTGGGGATGGTCATCTTTCAGGTTTGAATGGTTATTTTACGTAAATGCGCAAATATTTTTACCCTTTTTACTGTTATCAGCAAACTCACTCTATAAATTTCCATTAAAAGGTCTTTGCATCCGAAACTGTAGAAGTCTTTCACTTACTCCGATGCAGAATATAAAAAATGGCGTATCCCTTCAATTATAAAATCAGCTTCACTTGCAATTTGCTTATGTAAGATTCAAATCTAAGTTACTTACTAAAAATGTTATTGCAAATAATTAAAAATCAAAAGTAATTTTTTCAAATCACTACCAATCCTTACGTTTTTAAAACTTGTAAGGTGCAATCTAATTAAATATAAAAAAATCTTACAAGAAAGCTGCATTTTATTTTGAAATATGTATGTTATAATGTGAATAAGTATTTTTAAAAAAAGTTATTGCTAACGAATAAACGGAGATAAGCAATTTGAGAATGTTAAAAATTTAACTATAAAAGATTTAGATAAATAAAGAATCCTTTCGTTAAAAGTTATTAAATATAATATTGAAAGTATAATGTTTTGCGCAAGGCTAATTTTTAATTTATAGTCCAGGATATATCAGAAATTATGTCATGCGTTTGTAAACGTCAATCAGAAAACTTATTTCTACAAAAGTTCAAAGTTCTGTCGAAGTTAAGTAAATTTAAAATAATTTTCTTTAATTCCATTATAAATCTGATTACACATTCAAAACTATTTAAAAGGATTATTTAAGGAATTTACAAAAATTTAATGCATAACTTTTTATGGTGTTTTTTTCCGTTATAAATAATAATGCACGGATTTATTTTTCGACGAAAATTTAATCTAGCTCATTCTTTTACTTTTATATTTAGTTTTATTCACACCATATGTTAAATTAGTAATTATTCTTCTTTAAAAAAAACTGATGATAAGCTTGTGGGTTTTAAATATTTTAACTGAAAATGAATTATTCAATATATTTAATTTATTACAAATGTTTTAACTATTATACTAGAAAAAAATGAAATCCCTGGTTTTGTAGATTTTCAATATAATATCTTTTTTGCTTATTATATGACTTAATAATTAAGGAAACAACTAATTGCTTTTTTCATTGACAAATAAAAATACATGAAAGTGAAAAAGCATCCCTATGGTTTATTTGTGAGAAATATCGATTATCCATGTTTATACGAATAACTGTATTATTTTTTTATAAACAAGGTTTTCCAGGCTAATAATTTTATACTTGGTTTCTATTTACCCAAGCAAATGTATATAATGTTTGTTTATTGTGAGTTATCGAAACACGAATTATACTGAAAATACAATTAAAATAAGCATATACGATAATGAGCGAGATAATTTAACACAAAATATAATTATGAAACACTTACTTTTGTCACACAAGACTGAATTCACTTGAAAAAGGAAAAATCTTCGACGAAACGGGGGGGAAAACATGAAAGTAAAATTTTTTCAGCTTTGCAAATGAAGAACAACATCACACTAACAACAAACAATGAAGCAATTTAATAATATAAGTTAATTTTTCACTGTTAAGCTTCTTTAGTAGAAGTGCATGATTGTTCCCAGAACAATATTCTTTCAAATATTCAAACAATAAACTTAACAGAGGTTTTGCAACAGAGAGGTGTCAATAAACTACAGAGAATGTTAACTTAAAAATTGAAGTCTGATGTTTGACAAATTTTGAAAATAAAAAGTTTACATATAATCTAAAATATAGAATTAGTTTTTACCACTAAACTCAGATTTCATTTCTTATTTTAATCTGAAGACAAAATACTAACAATAAAACAATACACTACAACATATAATGAGTAATTCAAGTTGTCCTTTAGCATTAATGTATTTTCTTTTTTAAAGAAATGTTTAAGCAAAATTCAGCATTCTTCAAACGGTTACATAAATATACTCATGTCCAAAAATAATGTCACAAACATGTCTTTCGTCATAACTTTAAAATACATTTTAAAAAAACTGCTAGAATTTGAATTTTATATATTTTGAAAAATGGGTAGTTATATAATGTCAACCATCAGTTAAGGGAAAGATGTTTGGCGTCAGTTTTTGCAGAAATACTGGATTCAGACCGCTCAAATTTATGGGAATTTGGTCTCCAGTTTTGAAAATATTGTATTAAAACATACAAACTAGTCTGTTTGCAGTGAGAATGACTTATCATGATCGTTTAGATGATTTCTAGAGATAGAGAGCCTTTGGCTGGATTGAAACGGGCCAGTCTCAGTCACAGGTGGCTCAATGGGTACAGATAGCCTGAAAAAATGGTCTATAAAATCAAATTCCAAACAAGTGGTACTGTTACCAGAAGTTGCGACTATAGTAGACATCTGAACATGATCGCTATTGGGCATTAAAAGCACTACAACACAGGCAGACAACGGCTCCTCAGCTTGCTTGAGACCTTGCCGCTGTGTCTGGAAGAAGAATTTGCCGGCAAACACAGTCTATTTCCGTTTTGCATAGATCAGTCTTAACGCCCATACCCCAATCTGATGCGTCATTGTTTTTGCATCTAGAAGGAAAGAATTGATATTACGGAGCTGAAAACATCAGTCGGGGACACCACAATAATATAGGCGTGATCTTTTCAGTGATGAGTTGAAATATACCACATAAACTGATTCTCTTGAAGTCTGCACCTGGACAGAAATTGGAGCACTCTTTCACCACTCTTACATTACTAAAATCGACAGATTTGGTGGCAAAGGTAATCTTGTGTGGGGTGGTATAATGTTGGGCAGTCGTACACCACCGTACGTTTTCGCTGCGGGCACTGACAACTTACAGTGGTATAGGGATGAGATCCTGGAAACCTATGTGAGAATTTTCTGGGTGCTTTGGGCCTGGATTATACTTTTATGGACGATAATGTGCGGCCCCTTAGAATTCACATTTTGATGAATTTCATGAAGGAGCTGATATTCATTGTGTGGATTGTACAGTCTCTGGATCAAAATTCTATTAAATATGTTTGGGATGGTCCAGAAAAAGTCATTTCTTGGCGTAGCTCTCCTCCCTGGACTCCCAACCTAGGATATAACGGTCCCATTTTTGAAGAAATGGGCTTTGTTGCCACAGATACTTATTAAACCTCTCCATGAGCAATAAGGTAGCTCGTTGGGAGGCTTATATAGCTCTTCAAATTGGTCCCACTTCATATTAGACAAACTTTTACAGAGAGTTAGATGCTTTATCTTTAATTCAGGTTTTCGCATCTTTTGATAAAAACTTCATCATAATTTAAAATTAAAATATTTTCTATATTGTGATGGTACAATATTTTTTCTCATATTGTAAAATGTCTGTGTGACCAAATTTCGTGTCATCGTACTGAATAGTTCATTAGTTTTATCAGAGTTTTATATTTGTGACCTTAACTTCGAACGGGAGTATACTCTGTATATTTTAGAAGGATTTACTCATATATTCAAGAATCTAATTTGAACTGCAATAACAACAAAAGTTAAATGTATTATGCACATAAATAATTTCAATTACGGGGTGGATATTATTTAATTAATTATGATCAAAATACTAGTTTCTTACAGAAAACTGTAATTATGAGCAAATGAATAAGTACCAAAATTAAAGCTGCAGCCTAACCTGAATTCCATGTTAAATGTATTCATAAAGGAATGTTTCTGCTGTAATCATTTCATGGTGGAAGCAGCCCTTTACAAATCATCTTTAGTATTGGGCTGTTATTAGGTCCTTATTCAACTTAACACGTAAGTTAAGTTCAAACTAAATAGAAGTAAAAGTAATGTAATAACAAAAGCTACTTTACAATCTAAAACCGTGATGGTGAACCTATGACCCGTGGGTCAAATACTGACCCACGCAAGCTTTTTAACTAACCCACGATTGTTAGACAACCACTCGTTTGCTTACAAGGGTTTACTTTCTAATTTGTGTGGGTTTTTTATACTATATTTGTTTTTTTCCTGCACTGCATTGGCACAAAAGCAATTTAAATGCTCTGATAATCTTCAGTTTAATCATTTCAGTTCCAAAGTTATGCAAATCACAACAAATGTATATGAAAGTATGTAGTATTTGAAATAAAGCAAAAGTGAAGTGTGTTTACAGAATATCAAATATAATGTATGTTTTTACTCACATTTTGTTTGCTCAAACCAAAGCAAATAACTATATTTAAAGCATTTTCTTCGGATAAAATGCACTTTTGTAAGGTTATGTTTAGTTATGTTTGTAGAAAGAGACTTCCATAGCACTTGTATCGTCCCCTCTCCATTTCAATTTTTGAGGCTCAGTGGGTGCCATGCGCATTTCTGTTATTCTCAATGCTATCAATTTTTGTTTCGCAATTTAAGGTGTACCTGTACCAGTCAGTACCAGTCTTAAACTTAGTGGCATCGATTTCGAACACATTTACAAGTAATGTGTATTGATGTGTATGTATATTAGATATGTTAATTCAAAATTTCATCTTAAATTATTGTATTCTAAATATAAATATTTTAATTGTAGCCCTGTACTATGTCGGTGGTTATAAAATTCAAAACAAGCCATACAAGTTCCAGGTCACATCAGGTTGAATGGTTTGATAAGCGTGGTGTGATTGAAAGGAATAAAATGGGTTATAAGTGTAATCTTTACTAATATATAAAAGAAAGAGTTTGTGTGTGTGTTTCACCTATTCCGACAAAATTAAGCAACACAGGAGTATGAAACTTGGCATGTAGAAGCTATAGGTCGTTATGTTATTAACCTCGAAGAGTTTTTTTCGAAATTTGCTTTAGATTTTTTTTAAATTCAATTTTTATGCGATTTTTCAGCTAAATGGAGATATGACGTCATCAGCCATGTCAAGTCTTAATTTTGCGAAAATTAATATTTTGAGCAGTTTTGGAGGAGATTTTAGCACATTTAACTGTAAATATATTTATTTTAGTTGTGTTTATTCATTTTTTTTTATTTCTTTGTGGAGGAATTACATTTGTTTTTCGAAAAAATAGTCTTAAAAAAATGTTTTTCTAAATTTTATTTTTCCGATTGGCAACACTAATTTGATAACAGTAGATATTTTCGTATTTGATTTCCAACGTATTATATCTTTTTCGTTTCTTTAAAAAAAAGGATGTTTTTTTATACAACTTTTTCAGACTAAATAATCATTCTATGCTGATGGAATGGGGTAATGTGTACCATTAAAGTGTACTAATTACTAATATTCAGGCGATGTCATTTGGTTCTAAGTTTAACTTTGGCGCCGAAACCCTGTGTCATGATATGAATTTCAGATGGATTGTAATCAAGTTAAGTTTATCCACCGTATTGAATTTGTGTAACTGTGTATAATTTTTGTTCAAATTATTTCTTATTTCCTTTTGTGGTTTGTAATAATGCATGTTGATTGCGTAATGGAACAACTACCCATCTTGCAAGGCCTAAAGCTACTATTTTTATTGTTGTAACCACTTTTAAAAATATTTACTTTCCATAAAATGTTCTATTTCATTTTATGCTCCTGATTTATCTTAGCTGTACTATGATTATCAAAAAAGCTTGATTACACTCTTCAAACCTTTTTGCTGTTCTGAAAAAATTTTTGTAACCCAAGCACAACCATGGACTGATAATACCACCAACATTCAGGTTAGAAAGAATAAGGAGAAGCAAATGTGCAAACCCAAGGTCCTTGCAACTGTTTTGTACCATAATATGAACAAATGTTTTTGCATTATTGACTAAGAATAACAAAATTAATAAACAACATGGGGAAGCAAAAAATTTTTCAGATACAGCAAAAAGATTTAAAGATGTAATCAGGCTTATAGTACAGCTAAAATTAATCAGGAGCATAAAATGAAATAGAACATTTTATGGGAAGTAAATGTCTTTAAAAGTGGCCACAACAATAAAAATAATAGCTTTAATAACCTTAGGCATTGCAAGATGGGTACTTTTTCCATTGCTCCGTCAGCGTGCATTATTACAAATCACAAAATTTGTATGTGATAAGAAAAAATTATACACCGATACATGAATTTAATACGGTGGATATACTTAACTTGATTACAATCCATCTGAGATTCATATCATGACACAGGTTTTCGGTGCCAAAGTTAAACTTAGAACCAAATGACATCGCCTGAATATTAGTAATTAGTACACTTTAATGGTACATATTACCCCATTCCATCAGTATAGAATGATTATTTAGTCTGAAGAAGCTCCTGATTTATCTTAGCTGTACTATGATTATCAAAAAAGCTTGATTACACTCTTCAAACCTTTTTGCTGTATCTGAAAATTTTTTGCTTCCCCATGCTTATTAATTTTATGTTATTATTATAGAGTCAATCAAATTGGCAACCATATGCTTCATTTCATGTAATGTCGCCAATAGGTTGCAATAATATGTAAGTACCATAGAAAATGACACTCCATTCAAACTAATTGGGATTATTAGATTGCCAATATTGTGATTTAAATTAGAATTTATGATACTTACATATAAGTGTCATCACAGCCAAATTGGCGCCATGCTAATCACTCCTTGATATCAAAACAACAAAGATTCTGTGTTTGTGTTTTTATGTGAAAAAAAATGAGTCAGATTTTGTTGGGATATAGTGTGATTTGTGCTTAGTGCCAGTTTGGCTGTGGTGATGCTAATACGTAAGAACACGAAGGGTAATACGAATTTGTATTAACGTATTAGATTTTCTGACATTTTCTTTTTGTTCTGAGCTGTTTATTGTAGTTTCGTCAAAATTAGACTTTTATTTTTATATTTAAGGTTTCTATTATATGTAAGGTTGTATACTAATGTCATAATCTATACTAAATATATAAAAGAAGGAGTTTGTGTGTTTACGCTATTCCAACCAAATTAAACAACACATAGGAAATCGTGGTTGCCAACTTAGTGAGTTATTAATAGAGTTGGCAATTGTTGCAATTATACATAAGTACCAAAAAATCTTCCTATGACATTTCAATTCTTACATATTGTCACAACCTATTATTATTACAACATTACATGAAATGAAGCACATGGTTGCCAATTGAGTCCATAAAACACATTTGAAATCAGCATTGCCAACTTGGCGAGTTATTTTGAACGTTGGCATTGGTGCGATAAAAGGTTAGCACCAACATTTCCTTCCATTGAAAAAGAAAAAGGGTACTGCTTTTCATGATACTTATGTATTAGAGTCAAAGTGGCACTTTTTTCACCAAAATTTGACTTTGTCTTCATTTAAAACATATAAGAATCTGTTATTTTGATATTGTGGTGCAAATTTTGTTGCGGTTACTCCAATATGTACCCTTTTCCTTCTATTGGCAAATTCCATGTTTTTCAATTGTAACAAAAAAGTAGAAAAATGTAACTAAAGAAAAGGACATTCATTTCTAAATAATAAGGATTAACTGATTGTTAATGTTGTGATTTAAATTAGAATTTCTATTTACATATAAGATTTTTTAACATGCTTCTTTTGTCTGAGCTGCTTATGGTAGTTTCTTCAAAATCAAGCGTTAATTTATCTATTTAAAGTAGCTTTTTGGTTTGGATTAATATTATAATTACTATATGTAAGGGTACTTTGATATGTATTTATTTTATCAATTTTAAATATTTAAGATTTTATGAAATGTGTGTGTGTGTATTTTTGTGGTGTTCAAAACTGAGTTTTTAAGCGGAAGAATAATTTGTGATGCTATTTATAAACAGAATCTTAGATCATCATTACCTATTCATGATACAAATATCAAAGAGGTATTTTTTTACAATCAATGAAACTACACCTTCACTTCTCACCTGCTTTTATTTTCTGTCGTTGAAAATAAAGATTATTGCTATTCTTCCTTCACCGGCATATTCAATGTTTTCTTCATTGTAGAAAAATATTGCTTAAAATATAACAGAAAGAAAATGACACCAAATTCAAATTAATTGCTGTTAACATGTTGGTAATATATTGAAGATAATGCTTCCTATTTATGAGAAACCTGAATGTACAATGTTTTTTTGAGTGTCACTGTTTTTTGCCTTATGGTCCCTATGACCGATAAGAACTCATCTTTGTTTTAAATGAAAATAAATGAAACAAAAAGGGGGCTATTCGCTGAAACTATGATGAGATGCACCCTTTGTACAGATTTTTCATCATGACTTAACTTTGCTTCTGACAATCTTGCAAACCAGAAAACTGTATCATTTGTAATGGTTAATTTTTTAGCAACATGGTTTATTATTTGTTTCATTTAGTACTGTTGTTGGTTCTGGGCTATTTCAATGGGGACCTGTTATATCTGTTTTAGGTAGATTTTTTGGTTTTAGTTCATACTAATTAAATTTTTTTTAGTACTGAGAATTACATTTAATACTCTATATTAAATGTATTACAGAGATGTTAGATAGCATTGCACCCATACCTCATATAATACTAATTTAATTTTTTTTCAGTTGAAAGTTTCCTAATGTTTCTTATTTATGATAGCATTTAGTGAGAATCACTTTATCATCATTACTTTTTTCTTTCGGTTTATCTATTGCAGGTTATTTCACCCATAGTTCCCATAGCAGAAACTTACTACTGCTATCACATTTCTAATAATTTTTATTTATATTTGCATTCATTCATATCTATTTACTCTTTAGCATGCTAATTTTCTCTCTTACATTGAAATATTTGTTTTTGTTAAATTACTTATTTTTAGGCCAAATTGCAATTTGTTTAAAATTATTTATAATGTGAACATTCATTTGAAAAAAAATATTTTTAATTTTTGGTTATACTACTTAATACAGGGTTTTACCCTTCCTAAAAAAATATTTTGATTGCTATAATAGATGAATTTTGGTTTTTAAAACTTAATCCGTGCGAAGAACGGGCATTTCAGCTAGTTTGTAATGAAAAAGTGACTCAACGTACATATAATGTAAAAAAACATTTTGAAACGTAGCATTCTAATCTCGGCATGTCAACAGATGAAGAAAGAAAACGTATTTTTTACAAATGAAAAAAGAGCATTTTTCTCAAAGTAGTGTTTTAAAAGTGTTTTGGTTTCAAAAAAGAACATTACAACTGCTAGTTTCCAAGTTTCGCATTACATTGTTTGACACGAAAAATTTCTTTAGAAGGAGAATTTGTAAAAAAAAATTTTTTTAGAATATAGTTCTATATTATTGGCTGATTTTTTTTAAAAAAAACTTGATTATACAGACTATAAATGAGTTACCTATAAGTCAGCCGAGTATGAGTTACCTATGAGTAAGTTACCGAGGAGTTTTTGCTCGGTATAAGTATGGAAATATAATGAAAGAAGAGTTAATAAAATTAATCACATTGAAAGGGAAGTGTTCCGGTCTTGATATTTTTAAAGAATTTGATATTGTATCTAAAGAAATGGATATTGATCGCCAGAAAATAGTTTCTGTAACAACAGATGGTCCACCTAGTATGTTAGGGGAAAACATTGGGTTTATTTATATCTTAAGCAAAATATTTCATATTATCTGATTGAATTTAATTCTGTAATACACCAGCAAATTCATGTGCGAAGCATGTTTTAAAAACCTTTTCTCCTGAGGAATGTCAGTTGTAATAAAAATAATCACCTTTATAAACACAAGGGCTCTTTAAAACAGCAATTTCCACAATTCTTAGAGGAAATTAAATGACAATATTCAGGGATTTTGACACACAACAAAGTGCGATGGCTTAGTTTCACTTAATCACTTTCTAACGTTATTAGAAGAAATTAAGCTCATTTTAATTGAAAAAGACAATAATAGTTTCGATGAATTATCCAACATACATTGGTTAAATGATTTAATGTTTTTATGCGACATCATTCAGCATTTTGATGAATTGAATAAAAAACTTCAAGGGCATGTACTAATTGTTTTAACGATGTTTGAAAATATTAAAATATTTATGACGAAACTTGACATCTTTACTAAGGATATGGAGATGAAAATCATGAAATATTTTCCTCAATTACAAAAACATTTTCAAAAAACAATAATTTTTGAAAACTCCATTGACATTCAAGAAACTGCAATTAAAAATATTTAATGATTGCGCAGGAAATAAAAACAAACATTTGAGGAGAGATTCAATCAATTTAAAAGTTTGGAAAATATATTTCACTTTATTTTATGTTCATACAAAACAGAATTTAAAAAAATAGAGTTAACCAAATTTATGTTGCTAGGTATCGATAATTTAGAAATTGAATTAGTTGAATTTCGAAGCAGCGCAGTGTGGAAAACAAAATTTGAAGACTTTATTTCTGCAGTAGAGGAAAACTGTGGGAAAGTAGTGCAGACGATCCCACAATAAAAATGGAAAATATATTAAACGTACGGGATTATTTATCAAATAATTTTATATCAATGAAAAAATAGTTAACGCTCTTTTAATGATGTTTGGGTCCACATATCCATGTGGAAATTGTTTTCTTCTATGAACTTTGTTAAATATTCTAATAGGAATATAGTTTACAAGGCATTAACTGCGAAATGCGGTAAACTAATGAATATGAAAAAAATGAACCTAATATTAAAAAAATATCTGAAAATAAACAACAACAGATTTCTCATTAAATACTTTATAATCAATTTTGTTATACGTATAGATATGAATATATACACTAAAATATTACTTTGTAATATATATTGTGTGTAATTTTCGTTACTTCTTGTTTATTCAAACACCTATTGCATTTGCTTCAAACACTTAAGAATTTTTAGCCCCACTAAAAATTTTTAAATCGTCAAACCACGCCTATTTTTACCCATTAAGCAACTTGAATTTTAAAGATGTTTAGTTTTAAAAATACCCAGTTAAAATTTTTTAACTTAAATCAGTGCAAATGGGCATTAATGACCCGCGAGCTAGTACTAAAAAAAATATGAACAAAGTTTGGCCCACGTCTCAAAAAGGTTCGCCATCCCTGATTTAGACTTTCAACTGTCACTGTCGTTTAATAGTTCTTTTCAAAACATGCCATGCATGGGGTTTTCACAAAAATTAACTTAAATTGGAAACATGAACAAAACACTCCGAAAGAATAAAAAGAGATGCGAAACTGAGAGCTATATGCAGGTCGTATCATAACAGCGGTTATAAACGCAGAGGAGGGGAAATAATATTCGAATACATTCCGAAGTGCTTTCCTGGCGCAGTAGTGACGACACAAAACACAAAAAAGACAGGATTCGAATAAGAGGAGAAAAAGTATGTACTATAATTACTTCAACAGCAAAAGATTCAGTAAAAAGAACATTATAGACAATTGGGGAGAACGTAAAGAAATTGGATGCACGTCATTAGTATGCAGAATCTGCCAGACAATCATACAGGGAATCCCGACATGACTGGCGATAGCCAGCTTACTGGTACCCAGATTCTTCTGTACCTGATCCAGCACCGTCTACCTCTTTGTTTGGCGTTCTTACTTTACTCTCACATTCCTGCTTCTCTACGATAAAGTATCCACTCTCGGATAATCATTGGTACAAGCGTGCAAAGAAGTCTCAAATAGGAGTTTATTTTTGGAGTAAAAGGTTTGGCGTACAACCTACAATGGCTGTGCGGCTCATCCAGTGCAATTAGAGGGTAATAGTAATTAGTCAAATACGGGAATTGAGATATAGATACCGAGATCATCATTCTTGTAACATTCCATCTTAGAACCATTCTGTTGGCAGGCGAAATAAAGATTCATAGCAAGAGTGGCAACAAAAACCATGCCTGCGCATGCACGTCATCTAATGTTTCGGTTTATGTAGCGTCACCTGTCGCGTACTCCAATCAAATACTTCTTAGCATTTTTACTGTACTAAAAATAATTTGTTCTCCTCTTATTCTTGCCCTGTCTTTTCTCGTGTTTTATGTCCACATTACCGCACCAGGAAAGTGTTTCCGACCATGCATTTCTATGAGATTTCCAATCGCTTAGGTGCACTCTATCTGAAAGTTTGTAAACGCCGAGCTTTGATATACCCCTGTATATATTGTAAAAACACAACTTAACAAATAAATTTCAGTCTCAGGAAAGAAATATGCGCTTAATTTTAAAGTTACCGAAAATAAATATAATGAAATACATTTATTATAAGGAAGATCATTATTAGAAAATGTGTCATTATTCTTTATAATAAAAGTATCTTGATAGACACACAAACTTTTATAGCAATATTTCAAGAAGAAACTGGCCTTTCAGAAATACAGAACTTTTTCTGAAAAAATCTACGTCAGCCAGGAATATATGAAGGACATATCCATACCCACAATTGTATGGATGCATAAATACTGCAGAGGTCAGTAAACTACAACGTAGGTAGAATAAAGTGATATATTCTAACCGATGTCATTGTTCAAATGCATCAAGGTTTGCAAATGAGTCTTGGTTTTTGTTTAAAATAATGACTCAAATTTTTAAATATGTAATAATAAGCTCTGGATAGCACAACATACTATCTTATAAAACCTAATAATAAAACTCTAAACGGATAACTTAATAGATCTAACTATTAAATATAAACATTATGGAATATTTGGGAATCTCATATATTGGGGTTTTAATAAGAAAAGGATGTTTCCTTTTTTTTCCTAACATTAGATGTTGGTTATTCGTCATAGTAAAAATAATCGTAGAGAAACAAAGATCAATTAAAACTAAATTGAATTCTACAAAATATATTAAAATTAATATTTTCCGAACATTAGGTACTATATTCATTTTATCTACGAATCAGTTTAACATACGTAGTATGCTACAAAACTATGTATTTTTATCCTATTTAAATAGTGATGACCTCGTACAAATAAAATTTTGAAATTGATTTAAAAGAATAAACACGCGTAGGGTTTAAAAAAGTTTTAATTATTACTCAAAAATAATTTAGCCATCTTTATAAAAATTTATTCCGTGTATTTTTTTTTTCAATTTTTAAAACAAAAAAATAGGTATCTGCCATATAGTAATTTTGATTGCTTAAAATAATATCTTATTCATAGGTATCAAGTACCTAGCAGTTATTTATACCAATGTGTAAATAAAAAGCTTTTATTCATTCTTAGTTTAAAACTTGTTTTTAGTTTCATTTTTCAACCATTACCAAAGTGCTATTAAACATATATTGATGCGCGTTGTAGAAGTTTTTAATTTTCCTTTTTTTATCTGGTGACATTCTTCGGTTTTATTTAATTTTCTACCTTTGATAAGTTTGTCTTTATACGTATTTCTGTAATGTAACGTATTTTTATGTCAAGCTTGAGATATGAAGGTGTCATAAATAAATCTATTGTCTACAGTGAGGTTTAAGGAAATATAATTACATGAAAATATTTCAGAATAAGTGAGCAAATGTTATATGCTACAAAAATGGAAACAGTTATGTGAAAAAACATCGCACTAAAGAAGGTTAGGTTATTAGTTGTGATTCTCGTAAGTTACATCGACATTCAAAACATTAGAGGTACTCCTGATCTGGTTTTCTTGAAGGAGCATGAAATATAAGCACAACCAAAATTATTGAAATGGATCTATTCCTTCAAAATTTCTTTATTTCAGAATTTGTTTTTTTTTGGGGGGGGGGACACTGAATGAAGTGGTATGCATAGTTGCTTAAAAAGAACTAATCAATTAACATAAGTAAAGAATGTCTTATGAAAAAAAATCGAGTTTTTTCTCTCTTTTGCTAGCGTTTAAAATTTGAGAATTTCCACGTGAATTAACAAAGTGAAAATTAGTCATAATGTCCTAAACTTTATGTCCTTTTTAAATAAAACTGTGTTTACTTTTAGCTCCAGTTTCTTGCACTTTTTATCATGTTTTGGCTCTTGGAAGTGGTAGAAAATTCAAAAAGTGGTTCCTTTATGTTATGAAAAAGATAAGGGTTCACCACAAGTCTTCAAGAATCGGTTTAAGACTAATGGAAAGAATAATTCATATATGTTTTAGAATCGCGACTTAACATTGAATCAGGGTTGGAGCAAGTTGAATGCATTAACGCTTAATTGCTTCTCTCTATATGATAGACTCGATGGTGTGTGTGTACTTAAAAAATCATATTTTAACTCAAAAATACTAATTAAATCTTACTTTGCAGCTGCATTTGTTCTAATAATCTCATTCATAGGGAAAAACAACCAGCAACAGGGAAAAAATTAATTGAAATTAATATCTAAAAAGAAAAGAAAATAAACTTTTCTATTAGAGCTAAATTAGTACTTTTCTAGAAATTTTATAAAATACGAATAAATTAGCTTCTTATTATGAAATTGAAAAATAAATTTCACAAATGAAAATTAAAAAACCTTTTTTAACTTCTAAGAAAAGTTTTAGAAAAAGTGACATGGAAAATATTTTAACTCTGACTCAATTTTGTAGGTTTTAAACAATACAGTTATTATATCTCATGCTTTGTCGTACAAAAGAGATTCCAAATTAGTAATCGTTTAGCAAAAATAAACTTAATCGAATGGATTTTTTGCCTTTAATCGCATTTGAATTTCTGCCATTCGTTTCTGTGCAGCATTTATCTTTGTAATTATCCGAAAGAAATGTATATTGATGGGAATTCAGATACAAAACTTAAGTTTCCTATCCGTCAGATTGTATTTTAAAAACATCCATCCTAATTTTATACTTCAAAGTGTTCTTGCTCCAGTGCCGCAGTCCAGGATGTAAAGCATCTGATACTTGCTTGTGCTAAGTTCTCTTCCGAAAGACGTGCTCTCACGAATTGCTTACAGAAGAACAATATAGCGTAGCATCCTCCTTTCTCTGCCTTTGTACAGAGCAAATCTTCTTTTACATCGTTTTGTGCATATATTAATAGCATTTTCCCCGTATTATTTAGGTTGTAATTTTTTTGTGTTTTCTAACATTTACCGTACGTGTGTGTGTGTGCGCGCGCGGTGTGTGTGTGTGGGCGCGCGTGTGTGTGGTGCGTGCAATTTTGTATTATTTTGTTCTGTATTTATTGTATTTGCAACCATTCTGGTTTCTTTTAACTTTTGATTCCAATTTGTGCCTGTATCCCTCTATTTGAAACTTCCTATCACTATAATAACTATATAAACTATCACTATATAAATTTCCTATTACGATTGTAAGCCTTGTGCTATACTTGCTGGGACACAGGGAGTAAAATTTTTAAGAAATGAAAATATTTTTTTTAGAATGTCCGTTAAACTCTCACTTTTTCTATTTTTTTTTTTTTTAGTTTTCCTCTTAGTTTTTCTGATTATATCCCTAAAAAAATTGGTAAAAAGATTAATTCAAGTTTAAAAAACACATACGTATCATGAATAATTTTGGCAGAATCCATATGTATTCCACGTTAAAAGTACCGTATACAGAAGACTTATTCAGAATAAATTGTTGCAACATTATAAATGAATAAGCGATATTCTGTGCTCCAAAACGATGGCGAAATATGCTAAGTAATGAAGCCAAAACAACTTTAAGTATCCTTTTTGGCAATTGACTCATCGCAAAAAATATTTTTCAAACTAATTCAACTAATCTGGAAAACCCTGGCATTTTTTTCAAAGAATATTTTAAGGTTTAATTTATGAAAAAAACAAAACTCAAAGCATCTGAGCAAAACAACTGACATTACTTAAAAGATACAAGAATTAACTCCCAGAATCCATAAACTACTTGCGTGCAAATGTTTTCAGCTTTGTTTTCAAGAAAAGGGAAGACATTTTGGACATACGATAGTATAAATGCAACATAAATTGTTACGTATTGTGATAAGAGATATTCAGTGGTTTCAGAAATTAAACTTTTATAGCGTAATGGTGAAAATATTGCCAGAGTGGCAATGTTTTATGAAACAAAACTTTTATCGCCAAAAATGGTGTGATATTGCCAAATTGGCAATGCCTTCGGATACAAGACTGTTATCGGTAAGTAGAACGATGTGGCAAAAATGGCAATATTCTCGAAAACAAAACTTGCAGTGCCATTTTGGTGATATTTTGCCAAGTACTTATCTAATTGGCAACATTTTATTTTTAGAAGACTAGTGAGAGTTCTTGTTTCACGCACTTCTGATGGAGTTTCTCAAATTCGATGGCAATCTATATCTGAAGTTTAAAAAAGTGATTTGGACAGTAATTCCAATCTCGTTTTATAAAAGTTCAAGCAGAAAGGACATTTACTTTAACCTAACTGACTTCAAACTATGTATAGTTTTCACAGAAATTTCTTTGCTTTGAATAACCGTAAAAGTCTCGCACAGTGTGCATCTAATTTTATCATTTAGGAATATTTATTTCCTACCAATCCATACAAGAATAAATGATTGGATATTTTATTATCTATCTGGAGGTTAAATTACTACCTGTATGCACCATGTGAGGTCAGAGTATTACAAATATTTCTCTTTTATAGATCAATTTGGGATGTGTAGGCAATCATTACTCATTCTCACAATAAAATTTCTCAACTGGAAACCAAAAGATTTTCAATTCATTTTACGAATAAGAAATAAGAATAATTCAAAAGTTGTCAAGAGGACTTTGCGCCAGATGAAAGTCTTTTAAGGAAGAAATGGATGGCTCATTTAATAAAATATTTAGTAACTATCATTCCATGTCACAGAAAGACACATTCTTACGATAAAAATTGCAAACGAAATTGCATCTTTAAATCAAACGACAAAGTAAACGGGGCAGAGAGACTTCTTTTGAGTTAAGAGACACAAAGCATTCAATAACATTTAGTTCTGTTTAAAGTGAATACTGAATTTAAATAAATTCGAACGTTATGAATTTTTCCATACATTGCAACATATTTTTACAATTTTTTGTCTAAAATATTCAAATATGTTCTTTCCGCACGCTGAGGCTTTAATACTGTTTTTCATTCCAAAACGATCAGTTTTTGGTGATTTATCTAATTTCATAAAATGTATATCTTACTACTCGCTGCATTTCGTGTAAGGTTTGTGACTTCCGGAAGGTTTAAAGCTATCTTATTTAAAACCAAAAAAGATTTCTTTCTTCATTTCTTCAAATCCTGGATCAACCAATATAATCCAAATGTGCTCATAAGTAATAGAACATTTTTTTAGTTAAAACGTATTGGCGCAATTATTTTATGGTTGTATTAAAATATTTCCTTTCAATTTTCTTTTGGAACACATGTAACTCAGTATACTTTCATTAAAAATATTTAAAATCTGAAACTTCTACAGTTTTACTGTTACAGGCTTTCTCTATAGCAGAATATAAAAAAGAAATGCTCGATTACTTTATTTATAAAATCATTCAAACTTGCTTTTTCCTTAAACACATATCATAAATTTTCGTATTAGGAATATATGATTGGAAATAAATTATATTCATCTCATTACCAATCTTAAAATTTTGGAACCCCAAATGATTTTTAGATATGACCTAATTAAGTAACAGAAATGCAAAGGAGAAGTCTACATTTTATTATGAAATATGTTTAAAATATGTATTATATAATAAAAAGAATTTTTTTAGGAAACTTTGATGGTAATAAATGAGTGGAGACTTGTAGTTTAATAACAGCGCATAGTTAGAATATAAATATGAAAACTATTCTGTAAAAGTAATTAAATGGAAAATAGGTAACATAATGTTTTTTTCTTAGCGCTTAAGTATAATTAATAATGTTTTAGAAATTATAAGCCATGGTTATATGAATAAATATTATTATTTTATAAACCTCATAAGATCACGAAAATAATTTTATACTCAGTTTGCAAATATATATCCAAACAAATGTTCGTAATGTTAGCTTACTTTGTCTTATCGAATTAAGGGTTTAAATTCAACTATAGTTATAATTAGTGAACAGGATACTGAGCAAGCAAATTTATCATGAAATATTTAAAATGGAAATTATTTAAAAAATACTTACTTTTGTCACACATGATTAAATTCATTGGAGAAAGGAAAAGTCTTTAACAAAACGTAAAAAAAACAAGACAGTAAAAGTATTTCAACCTCGCATTTTAATTACAACAGCATAAATGACAAACAATGAAACGATTTAAAAATACCTAGGAGTCTTTCATTGTTATATGTTTCTTTAATAGAAGTTCGTGATTGTTCCCAGAACCATTCATTCAAAATGTCCAACAATGAACTTAACAGAGGCTTTGTAACAGAGATATGTCATTAACCTTCACAGTACACCTTTAGTGAATGAGGCTCAATCTTATGTGAAACCCAAGACTTTTTAATCTTAAAGTCTTGGATGACACATATTTTAAGTATCGAAGTCTTATATTAAAAAAACAGTGATAAGTTTACAATAGAACTTTAGATTCCCTTTCAAATTTTAACATATAAATAAAATACTAACAATAAATTAATACAGTAAAAAATGAAAGTGTGCTGCATTTTACATCTTTTTCCAATTGAAGATTAACTCCTTAAACGAAAAATGCAGCATGTTTCAAGCGGATACATAGAAACCTTATATACATTTACAGTGATTTCTTTAATTATTGAGGCACTAAATTTGAATTACAACAACAAAATCTGAACACATTGCAACTTATAAAGATTTTAAATACAGTTTAAAAATTATGAAATTAATTATATTCTGTTTACTGTTTTCTTAGGACAGTAAACTCTAGGTTTAAGCAAATTCAAAATTGCATAAATTACTAAACTTATAGCCAATTTCTAACCAAAACTCAATCATTAAATGCATTGATAATTGAAAGTTTTTGCCTATTCGCTATATTTGATTGAATTCGCACTTAACTAATCATCTTTTGAGTTGTGCTGTTATTTAATAATTACTTAATTGCACCGCGTAAGTTAAATTGAAATGAAATCACGAAAGAATGCAATGGAAAAGCTTCTTGAATGAAGCTAATAATGAAGGAAGATTGTAACATAGTTTGCAGAAGTTAAGTTACTTTAGTATCTACACTTTGAAAAATCGTTATTTGGAATTGAAATCAATGTGAATTGAACCTTTTACGAAAACTCACTCATAAGGAAAAGAGATAAACATTTCGTATTAAAAAACCAAAGATACGGAGAAATTTGAGTCTGATGAAGAGAATATGCGATTTATCTAAAAGTCTCTAAAAGCTTCAGAAAACAAATATATGAAATTAAGTTTATTGAGATGAAGATTAAAACAAAAATATTTATCAATATATTTTTAC
The DNA here is from genome assembly GCA_019973975.1 of Trichonephila clavata. Lineage (NCBI taxonomy): Eukaryota > Metazoa > Arthropoda > Arachnida > Araneae > Nephilidae > Trichonephila > Trichonephila clavata. Next base: position 20,023 of record BMAO01021506.1, read on the forward strand.
AATAAAAATATATTGAATCATTGGCATACATTTACATCAATATTCCAAGAGGTAAATAAAAATCTTGTTTAATCAAATGACGAATGAAAGAAAGAACTTTTCCCGAAAAGCCTATATCTGGCAAGAACACATAAATTATAAAATCTAGAAGTGTATGTGCATAAGTGCTGAAGGAGTCAGTTATCAGAGCTTAGATAGAATACTGTATCACAAAGTCAATGATGTCATCACGCAAAAACAACAAGATTGGGTCTTAGATGAAAAAATAATGACTTTAATTGCAGAATCTTTAATAAAGAAGTATAGGTACTGTAACATAAAATCTAATATTAAAACACACAATGAATAAATTAATATATCCGGCTAGTAAAAAAAGGCCTTGTGAAAAAACTGACAAGCAGATTGAAAACTTAAATTTAAAAATCAATCCAATCTGAATTGAAAAAAAATTGATGGTTTCTTTTCCTTAATAACAGACAACTGTTTTTTTTTCTGGACTTTGCAAAAATGTTTGTGGAGCAAATAAAAAACAATTCAAACTGAACAAAATTTTGAAAATTATTAACATAAGTATTTTTTTAAGATTTTGGTAATATTCGTTTGTTTTAAGAAATACTTTTGCATATGAAGCATGTTATAAAAATATTCGTTTTTTTCATTCTGTGCAAAAAGTGACAACTTTACCTGTTTACGAGTATTTTTGAAAATTATTTAGAAAAAGCATCTGAAGTGTGTCGTAAAATGTTAAGTATTGCTCAGCTATCGGAATAAAAATTATTCTACGAATTTTAGATACCTGGACTCTAGTAAAATTGATTGCTTTAATATAACATTACATATAAGTATCAAGTACTAGTAATAATTTATATTATAATACTAACTTGTAAATTAATGCTTTTTCTTGCTCTTTGCTTAAATTTTATGTAGATATTTATTTATCAACCATCAGAAAAACTGCAATAAGCAAATTTCTGTAATGGTACGTATTAGTACCGACAGGTTTGAGAGATATATGTGTCAAAAACAAATCTATTGCTAGGAGTGAGTTTTCAATGAATTATAGTTCAATTAAGATATTTAAAAATAATTGAACAAATGTTTACAGAAAATAGATATACTAAAAAAAAACGTAGCACTAAAGAAGCTTAGGAATATATGATAGAATATTTAGACAAAAAATAATACACTTGTATGTTTCGATTATTTATCATTGCAAACTCAATTTATTAAAAAAAATAACTTCTGCGTAAGCAAATTTGGATAATATTTTCAACCTTATGGGGACGAGGGTTAAATATTTATATGTACAGCCTTAAAATGACTTATCTGGAAACTGTATAAAATAAGAATAAATTAGCTTGTTATTAGGAAGTTAAAGTTAAACTGCAAAGAACATCAGTTAATTTGTAATAAAACTTTTAGGAAAATTAATTGGAAATGAGAAACATTGTGAATCCATTTTGTAAGTTTTATTGCCTAAAAAGTATGTTATCTCTCTCACTCGTACTTTATCCAAATAATAATATTTTAGTAGAAATAAGTCTAATTGCATGGTTCCTTTTGTTTTTAATGAGTTCCGAATTTCTGTCATTCGTATTTTCGTAATTGTCTCTACAGAATGTAAGATTTATTAGTTAAGGTATAATTTTTTTAAATATAAAAATAGGTTTCTTAACAAATTAAATTGTTTTCAAAACCATTTTGTCATAAATCTATGCTCCGATTTTAAATGATACCTTTAAAGAAAATTAAAGAACATGAGTTAATTTGTAATAAAACTTTTAGAAAAATTAATTGGAATTGAAAAACATTGTGAATCCACTTCGTAAGTTATTACCTAAATATTATACAATCTCTATTACTCATACTTTATCAAAATAATGATCTTTTAGTAGAAATAAATGTAACTGTTCGGTTCTTTTTGTTTTTAATGAGATCCGAATTTCTGTCATTCGTTTTTGTGTAATATTTATTTCGTAGAATGTAAAATTTATGTATTAAGGTATAAATTTTAAAAAATAAATAAATAAAATTATATTGTTTTTAAAACCATTTTATCATAAATCTATACTCCGATTTTAAATGATACCTTTAAAATACTTTTAAGACATTTTTCCAAACTTTATTATTTTCCTTATAAAATGAATGGTAACTGTGATTATATTTCTGTAACCATTCGGCAGAAGCGAATAATTAAATAATAATAAAAAACATATTTATCAGGAATATGCTTGGTAAAAATTCATACGAGTATATACTGCACATTAAAATATAACAGATAAAATTAGAATGTGAAAAGAGGTGTCACCAAAAAAACTTCCGCTTTCCGATTTAAATGTTATGGCTATGTATACAAAAATCTTATCCAGCATAATTCAATTGTTACATGGTTATAAGTGAATAACCAGGCTCTTGGTATCAAAAAGATGTTGAAATATTTCAGGAAAAAAATGAATACGTAAACATATATACATATAATTTGTATTTCTTTTTGTATGTGTGTCTGTGTGATTTCTTAATCACAAGAAATTTTTTACAATCTCATTCCCCTGATCAGAACCACCTTGCCTTTTCTTCAAGAGAATATTTCAAGAAAAGTGCATATAGAAATATTTTCCAAAACAATAAATAATGAAAATTGTCATTATTTAAAGGAAACACGAATCATCATCTCCTTACGTCTACAAACACGTTGCTTTCCCTAATATATAAGAAAAACAGTTCAGTTTTGCCTCCAAGAAAGGGCAAAACATTTTGAACATTGGTTAAAGTTCAAAGGGTTAAAGTTTTAGGGGGCCTTGGCGATATCAATGTTTTTTGGCGACCAAAATCGATCGCGAATCTACTTCACTTAGCGATAGGTGACCGGAAGTCAGAATGAATTTGTTTTCTCACCATAATATCTATATAAAAATCGCCAAACCGAAAGGCCCTCGCCCTATACTATACTTTAACCAAAAACTTTTTAAAATTTGATTTTCTTTTGCTATAAATTTCGCGAATTTTCAATCACGGAAACTCTTAGGACATGGCGAAAAAACGGTACTTACCTATTGGCGACATTATATGAAACGAAGCATGTGAGTGCCAATTCAGTGCATACGATACAAACGAAATTAGGGATGCCAACTTGGCGAGATATCTTGAACGTTGATGATTGTTGCGATAATACATAAGTACCGAAAAACCACACTGAAAATTCATTAATGCTAAATGTTAATAATTTTTTTAAAAAAATAATTAAAAGATAGTAGTGTAATGTACAATTTTTACAAAATACTAGCAATTTAGAAAGGTAAAATGGAAAAAACACAATGGATACTAAATTTAATAAATGTGTCTAAAAATAATTTTGAAAAAAAGCGTAATTTTACAAAATGGATTAGGATATTTTAATTATGAATAGACTTGATTTTTGAAGTAAAAGTGAACCAGGATAATGTAAGTAATAGTTGAAAGAAATATCTTATCAAATTCAACAATTATTTTATATATATTAAAATAGGCTACATAACACATTAATGTTTTTTTTAAAGTGAAAAAACTTTAAATATAAATTGAGTCATTTGTCTAATTGAATGCCCTACATTATTATGGATTTCTATGAGAAATTTGTTGATTGGCAAAATAAGGCCAAATTAAGAACATTTTCAGAAACAAAATTTGTATTGCCAAATGGCGTCATATTGCGTGATAACTCCTTTTTAAAGCCAAATGGCGTGATATTGCTTAATTTGCAATGTTGACGGAAATAATCGGCACCCTATCCATCTACAGTGGGTCCCTTCTCATGTAGGCCTGCCCGGGAACGAAGAAACGGATGATCTTGCGAAAGCAGCTGCCAGTGATCCTGTGTACCCGGAAGACCACATGGTCCTTACGTCAACCGAGATCTACTCCAGGGCTAAAGAATTTATATGTAGAACCTGGGTTGTCCCTCCTGTACACCCATGGTATTTTCAAAGACATCCTGGATCCGCCATATCATTCAAGGGTCCCAGATCGTATCAGACGGCATTCTCGCGATTTTCGACAGGTCACCTGAGGTGCATGAATTTTGAAGGGGGTAAAAGAAGCTACCCAATTTGCACCAAATGTGAGATCAGCCCTTCTCCCCAGCACATTCTGCAATGTGTGTTGTTTTCATGTGAGAAGGCTGTTGCTTATCCCCTGCTGTTCTTAGACTTTTGGAAGATAAATGGACTCATGGATCTGGTCTAGTTTCACTAGACCAGATAGGGATTAGTCCCACTACCACCACCACTTTTTTATGACGAAATGGCGTGTTAACAGTATTACATGAAATTAACAGTATTTTCAGGAACAAAACTTGTATATCCAAATGGTATGATATTGACTGATTGTCAATGGTTTCAGAAATAAAGCTTTTATACCTAAGCTGTAAGTTTTGCTAAATTGGCAATATTTTTGGAGAGAAATATTTACGCCAAAAATGGTGTGATATTGCCAAATTGGCAAATGTTTTCGGATACATAAAAGTTATCGTTAAATAGCGCTATGTAGCCAAAATGGCAATACTCTCGGAAATAAACTTTTTTTGCCAATTTGGCGATATTTTGCCAAGTAGTTATTTAATTGGCAACATTTCGTTTTTAGAAGGCTAGTGACATAGTGACAGTCCTTGTTTCACACACTCACGATAGAATTTCTCAAATTTTGTGGCAATTTTCAATGTCGTATATGAAGTTTTAAAAAATGGAACGGAGTTTGGAATATAATTTCAATATCGTTTGGTAAAATTTCAAGAAGAAAGGACATTTACTTTAACCTAACTGAATTCAAACTAGATTTATGTATATTTTTTACAGTAAATTTCTTTGCTTTGAATTAACTCCAGAAGACTCATACAAGGAGTTTCCACTTTTGTCATTTTGTAATATTTATATCCTGACAATCGCTAGAAGAATGAATAATTAGATATTTTAGTATCTATCTGTAAGGTCAAATAATACGCGTACCATGTGAAGTCAGAGTATGACAAATATATCTTTTTTACACAGTAATCTAGGATGTGTTGGGATTATCCTTCTCATAATAAAGCTTCTAAATTGGAATTCATGACGTTTTCAATTCATTTAAAAAATAAGAAATAAGAATGATTCAAAAGTTGTTAAGATGGCGTTGAGTCAGATGTAAAGATTTTTAAGGAAGAAATTGGGGGTTCATTTAAAGAAATATTTAGTAACCATCATTCCATGCCAGATAAGGACACATTCATAACATAATGAATACAAATAAAATTGCTTCTTTAAATCAAACGACAAAGTAAATGGGGCAAAGAGACTTCTTTTGAGTTAAGAGACACAAAGCATTCAATAACATTTAGTTCTGAATAATATGACTGCAGAATTTAAATAAATTCGAAATTTATGAATGTGTTCATAGACTTTTACATATTTCTACAATTTTTTTTTGTCTAAAATATTCAATTGTGTTCTTTCTGTACGCTGAAGCTTTGATACTATTTTTCCTTTCAAAACGATTATTTTTTTGGTAATTTATCTAATTTCATAAAATATATATTTCACTACTCACTGCATTTCGTGTAAGTTTTGTAACTTCTGAAAAGTTTAGCTATATTAATTAAATTTAGACAAAGAAGAATATTGGCGTGGTTAATTTATGTCTGTATTAAAATATTTCCTTTCATTTTTCTGTTGGAACACAAGCAACACAGTAAACTTTCATTAAAAATATTTTATATCTGAAACTTCTACAGTCTTACTGTTACAAGCTTTCTCTATAGCAGAGTATTAAAAAAATGTTCGATTTCATTCATTATAAAATCATTCAAACTCGCAGTTTCCTTAAACTCAAATCATAAATTTTTGTATTAGGAATATCAGATTGGAAATAAATGAATCTTATTAATATTCATCTCATTACTAATCTTAACATTTTGAAACTCGTAACGATTTTCAGATAAAATATAATTAAACACCAGAAATTCAAAGGAGAAGTCTACATTTTATTATGAAATATGTTTAAAATATATATATATGTATAATAAAAGTAATTGTTTTTTTTTAATTTGATGGTAATAAATGGGTGGAGACTTAAAATTTAATAACAGCACATATTAGAACATAAATATGAAATCTATTGTGTAAGAGTTATTAAATGGAAAGTAGATAGCATAGTGTTTTTCTTAGCTCTTAAGTATAATGTATAATGTTTTAGAAGTTAAATATGTTAGCTTATATAATTATCAATCAGAAAATTATTACAAAAAAGAAGTACAGAGGTATTTTAACGCTAAGTTTATTTTTCCAAAATAAATTTTTGGTACATACGTATTATCGCAAATGTATTCGCCACATTATTTGAAACGAAGCATATGGTTGTCAATCCAGGGTGCATGTCAGTTGTGAAAACGGGTTGCCAACTTGGCGAGAAATCTTGAAAGTTAGCTTTTTTGCGAAAGTACGTGAGTACTTATTTTTCTTAATGAAAAATTTACGAATGGATGTCAATTGAAAATATTTTAAAATTATTAGTTATAGGAACAATGAAAATTAACTTTATAAAGTATCAATTTTATTGTTTTTTATTTTTTGCTTATTATAAGCAATACTAGTAATGCATGAAGAGACTTTTCTGGAAAAAAATATTTAAACTAAAACTTTTACTTTCATGTTTACGTTTATGTGTCATACGTTGCATTAATAGTCACTTATTTTTTTAAAAGCAAAAACTGATGAAGATAATTTGAGTTAGTTAAGAGTTTTACGATATATATGTATTATCACAACCTGTTTGCAACATTATATGAAACGAAACACCTGGTTACTAATTCAGCGCTTACGACACTTAAAAAATTGGTGGAGCCAAAATGGCGTGTTATTAATAGAGTTGGCGCGAATATAGCTATAATACGTAAGTACTGGTTTTAGTAATAAAAAAATATTAAATATATTCATTTTATTACAAACAATGATAATCATAATATTAGAAGAGAATATTTTCTTTTTTCAGGTTTATTTCTTAAGCTAATTTCATTTCTTCTTATTTAGTAACCCAATTGTTGAAGGAAAGAAATATATTGGATTTTTCTCGCTACACATTGAAAAGAAATATACATAAGAGGGAAATAAATTTAGAAGATTTAGATTTGAGAAATATTGTACACAGTCATGGTTATATAAATATTTGTTATTATTTTATATACCTCATATAATCACGAAAATAATTTTATACTCAGTTTACAAAAATATATCCAAACAAATTTTGTAATGTTAGCTTACTTTGTCTTGTAGAATTAAGATTTAAGTGCAACAATAATTAAAATTAGTAAACACGACAGTGGGCACTCAAAATTAATATGAATTTTTTAAAGTGGAAATTATGAAACACTTACTTTTGTCACACAAGATTGAATTCATTGAAAAAAGTAAAAGCTTTAACAAAATATAAAATAAACAAGACAGTAAAATTATTTCAACTTGCAAACGAAAAACAACAACACAAATGACAAACAATGAAATGATTCAATAATACTTAGGAATATTTCATTGTTATATGCTTTTTTTATACAGGTCCATGATTCTTCCCAGAATAATTCATTCAAAATTTCAAACAATGAATTTAACAGAGGTTTTGTAACAGAGTCAATAACCTTCACAGTACACGTTTAGAGAATGAGGCTGAATCTTATGTGAAACCCAATACTTTAATCTTCAAGTCTTGGGTGACACATAATTTAAATATCGAAGACTTATATTTAAAAAAATAAAGATAATTTTACAATAGAGGTTTAGATTCCATTTCGCATTTTAACATATAAATAGGATACTAACAACAAATTAATATAGTAAAAATTGAAAGTGTGCTGTATTTTACATCTTTTTTTAATTAAAGATAATTCCTTAAAAAAAGTGCAGCATGTTTCAAGCAGATAAATAAAACTTTATAAACATTTACATTAATTTCCTAAATTTTTGAGGCATTAAATTTGAACTACAATAACAACAGAATCTGAACACATTGCAACTTATAATAATTTTAAATACACGTTGAAAATTATGAAATGAATTATATTCACTTTACTGTTTTCTTAGAATAGTAAACTGTAGGCTTAAGCAAATCTAAAATTGCATAAGTTACTAAACGTTTGGCCAATTTCTAACCAAAATTCTACTTTAAATGAACTGATAATTGAAAGTGTTTGCCTATTCGTTATATCTGGTTGAATTATCACTTAAATAATTATCTTTGGAGTTGTGCTGTTATTTAAAAATTATTCAGTTGTACCACGTAAGTTAAATTAAAACGAAATCCCGAAAAAAAATGGAATGGAAAAGCTTCTTGAATGAAGCTGATAAGGAAGGAAGATTGTAACATAGACTGCACAAGTTGTCCTCATCAGAAACTTATGCAAAGGAAAACACAGAACTCTTTGATGTGCCTCAGGGAGTTTTTTATTAAAAAACTAATTAAAATACTTCTAATTATCGTATTTCCTCATATCATATATCATTTTAAACAAAAAATATTTAAACTTTTAAAAAATATAAAAAGTGAAAATTGATACTTTTTCGAAAATTAATGTGCCGGACCATGTTAAGAATTATATTTCTTTTAAAAACATTTTATCATAAATCTATGTTCCTATTTTAAATGATACCTTTAAAATTCTTTTAAGGCATTTTTCCAAATTTTATTATTTTCTTTATAAAATGAATGACAGCTCTGATTATATCTCTATAAAAATGTGTGTTTGTGTGGCTATCTCTCTCTATATAAATGATACAAAAACATATTTATAAGGAATAATCTTGATAGAAATTCGTATATACTGCATAATAAAAAATAACAGATGAAATTAGTTTCTGGAATGAAGTATCACCAAAAGAAACTCCATTTTTTTAATTAAATGTGATGACTTTGTATACAGAGATCTTATTCTGCATAATTGAATTGTTGCAAAATCTCGATGCTCCTCGGCTATGTAAAGCAATGTAGAACCAAAGCGAGATGAAATTAAAATGTTACAAAAACTCAAAATAAAAGTTGTTTAAGTAATGCCAATAATTAAGAAAGATTGTCGCAAAGGTCGAAAAGAAGAATATATGTTTCATACCTCAAAATGGGTGTTTTTTGTAAACAATTTTGGAAGCATCATTAGCCATTAACATTTTGGATTCGAGAGAAGACTGTGATGTGTTTATTCTCGTCTACCGCGTTCTCGTCACACTGATAGCTCCCTTTCCTGGACACCATAGACACAGTGATATTTCTACCAGATTCCTCATTTCTGGAAAATTACACTATTATCAGATATCTGTCATGGTACTTCAAGTCTACAGCGTTCTCTTGGCACTAGCAGACTTTCCATCACAGAAATTGTCCTTATATGTAAGAAGAAACTACAATGCGTGCAAAAGTTTAGGCCAGAAGCCCTGTTTTGGTGCTTTAACACATTTAAATATTTGATAAATCAATTCATTTTTCAATACTTTAGGTGGAAATGTAATTCTAAAAGTGTTATGCTCACATAACGCCCTCTGGATATTCTAATTTGTGTAGAGAGTAATGGTTTTTACTATTTAATGTACAAAATACCCTATTTACTGTGAAAAAAGGGCAGAAATGGTGACCGTGCATCAAGCTCTAATTTTGAGCATTTAAAACTGGATATAAGGGAAAAGTCTGTCGTATTTGAGCACATGCACTTTTATGTGCTGCTCATTCTTACAAGAATTTTGATCCAACTGTAGAAAAATTTTGTTTTAAAAGTAGATTAGTTTACTATTAATGATTTATGCACATTTTTTGCCTTTATGTTAGTATTTTAAAGTTGTAAAATTGTCAACATGAGTGAAGAAAAAGTACACTTAAAACATTGCATGTAGTTTGAATTCCAAAAAGGGAATAGCACAATAAAGGCCAAAAGAAACTTGAGTGAAGGGTTTGAAGAGGAAGCAGTAACAGATGGAACATGTCAAAAATGGCTTGTGAAATTTCGCTTGGACGATTTTTCTTTGTAAGATGAACCCATATCAAGAAGACCATCAGATGTCAGTGATGAAGTACTACGTAAAATAATCAGGACAAATGCCTCATTAATTTTTATAGAAATAGGCTTCAAGCTTGGAATTCGTCAGTTTACTACTTTGAGTCATATTAAAAAGTTTAGTTTCATGGCCAAACTTTTTCTGTTTGGGTGCCACACGAATTAAGTGAAAAAAATTTAATGGACAGAACTTCGATATGTTCTTCAAATATTCCTCGTCTTAAAAAGGAATCAGTTTTGGACCATTTCGTGACTGGAGATGAAAAGTGGATAGTGTATAAAGACGTGGTTAGAAAAAATTCATATGTTTACAAAGAGGAGACACTACCTCCCCTTCATCCAAAGCTGACGTGTATCAGAAGAAGGTTAAATTGTGTTGTTGGTAAGACAGCAAGTATCTAGTGCATATAGAGTTGCTGAAAGAAAATGAGAGGGTCTTTCCTGTTCGCAACTTGATGTTTTAAATAAAGATATTCAACATAAACGTCCATCCTTGGCCAACAGAAAGAATGCAATTCATCATCACGACAATGCTAGACTACACCTAGAAAGAAACACCATACAAAAAATTGCAGAATTGGTTTAGGAAACTTTACCTGTGCCAGCATGTACTTATAATGTTTCCCCGTCTAAATATCATCTGTTCGGGTCAATGTAAAATTTTCTTGAGGGAAATGAAAAGATAACTTAATGCCCAAATGGCAGTGGATGAATACTTGGTCTCCAAAACTGAGAACTTCTATTCAAGGGGGTTACATAAGTTTCCAGATTGCTGGCAGACAGTTGTATTTAACACAAAACATTATATTTTTAACAAAAAAGTTAAAAAAAATATATTTTTTGCTTCTTCTTTAGAAAAAAACCATAGAACTTTCCCATACATAAAATAGTTTCTAGAAGAATTGAGAACTGCATTATTAATTAAAAAGCTTTCAATAAAATAAAAGTTTCGTGAAAATATTGCACTTAAGACAAGCGTTTGAAAAAGGCACATGTGCAAGCGTGCATGATGTGATAACAAAGCTGATATTGGGATGTTCATTGCGGCTGCGATAATTTTATAATTACTTTGGCTTCAAGGGAAACGTCAATGTGATTAACATAACAAGACTTTTTTGTGCACCTTTCGGTCTATTTCCTTAAAAGCCTGCAGCACGTTTGGACTCAATTTGAGAAAAGCAAGGAAGACACTTGCTTTTTTAGAGAAGATACAAAGCATAGAGACAAAATGTTGAAGTGTGGTATAATTTTCTGACGCGACGAGAGTGCAGAAATTTTCTACGCATGTTGATGTTGAATTGTGATCTTGTTATCGTCATGGAATTCCAAAAAGTCTTGTTTCTTTCGGCTGATCTTAAACTTTTGCAAATGACAATAACAAAATTGTTTTAAATGTACGTTAATTATAATGTGTTGAACTTTAAGGGAGATTTAAAAAATTACTTTCTAAGGATAAAAAATGGCACTTCTTATTGACACTGTAAAATTTATATCCTATTTGTTGTGGTTTACACACATTTCGTAACATTTTAGATTGTTTCAAAACCCTTATACTTTTGTAAATTATTCAGAAGCTGATTGTCGAAACAGATTACTTTTCCCCTGTAAAGATAACTGAAATCGATTACTGTATTTCAAAATCTAATTAAACGAAAAGTAAGGTATATGGTTTTTACTTGAACCGATTGGTTTTTCGTAGTAAATTTTTGTTATCGTTAGTTCTTAAAATTTCAGCTTTGGCAGGAATCTGTGGTGTATAGAATATAATAGCAGAAACTGCAGTAAAATATTTTTATCTTAAAAAAAGTACTTTTTGCTCTTTTACCCTCTTTCATGTAATTACTCAAGGCACCCAGTTCAAATTTGAACTTGTTGGTAGTTTAAGGCTTGTTAGAAGAATCAAATTTGGCAATACTGCCCCATACCATATTAAAAGTAATGTAAAAATTAAATGAAGCAACCCAATAAAAGTTCATAATTCCATTAAATACGCAGAAAAATTTTCCGCAGTATTTATAGTTTTTGGTCAATTTAACCTACCATACTAACTATTCCTTTGCTAGAAGAGCTTACGGTAAATGCATAAAGTTACTCGAAGAAGGTGTTGAAAAAAACTAATTCCATAAAGGAAACTGATAGTTTTGCAAAAGATCTTTACAATCAAAAAGGAACGGCTTAAGCCAATTCAAACTCATTCAAACTCCACTGAAATTTTTTTCCGCTTAATGACCTGAACAGCAGTACACATGTCTTTGACCAGGTTGATTGTATAAAAAAATTCCTTCAACCTACCTATGATGGGCATTTTTATTCGTGACATTATCCCGTTCAGCACCGTGATCACGCATTTCTTCCTCCAGGGCCCACAGTATCATATATGCTTTCCCTGCTCTAAGGCCCATGAGCACACTGGTGTGATTTGAGTTTGGGACGTTTTTATATCATTTTTTACGTAGCACTATATGGCCGTTAAAGTCCGTCTTTTTTTCCAGTAATGTTTCACAAAACTTTGAGCTTCACTGTGTATTTTCAGCTTCGTGTTTTTTAAAATTAGATCCGGAATATTTATGAATGTAAGCAACTGCTCATGTTTAACTCTTTTGAGAGAATCGGACATTTAAAGATTAGCGATTTATTGCTTTCTGGATTTCTGTTTATATTTTGACTAAGTTGAAAGCTTATGCTTATTGGGCACCAGACATTTGTAATAATAGTTTCAATATTTATTTTATTTTTGCTTTTTTTGTGTGTTCAGTATTACAACAATAATTTTTATTCTCCAAAACTTTTAAACAGCAGATATCCAAAAAAAATTGTGATGATTCATTTGTAACTAAAAATATTCGTTTGTTCTTACTGATCCATTTTTAGTTCTTTTTTTCGTTGTTAGCGCTTCCAGATTTGTCATAACCATCAGAACAGAAGACGTAATATTATTGTGATACTAAGAAAGCTATAAGGATTAGTTAAAAATAAAAAAGATATATTAGCTGTTATTTAAAAGATTTGCATCAGTTCAAGGCTAAACAAGTTAATGTGAGAATAAATTTATTGTTTAAAATTTCCAAGATAGTATTTTGTATGTTTTGCATCTATTTTACTTTAATCATCATTCCGGAAAGAGTGAAAAGAGTACTCTTTTTTATTAAAATTAAATCATTTCTATAAAATTCACAATTTTTTTTAAAAAATGTAGTCAAAATTTTTGTACTGTATATTTGGATAGTATAAATGATAGTGAATTGTAAATTTTAGCATATTTGACAGCATTAAAGATTTACATGAATTTTTAAAAGAAATTAGGCTTAGCAGTTCAATTCCCCCCGGTCCCATGCTTGCGTATACTGTCGGAACGTACGGGCCTGAAGAAACGTTTCTTTCTTCTTTCGCTGGTCCTGAAGGGGTTATACCAAGTACTTTACGGAACAAGGAGGTACTTAACTGTACATATTAATAACAAGTATATCAATATTTTGAAAGATAGATTGAAGACCACTTTATTCATTATCGCGTGATGAAGATGCTTAGGGAAAGGAAACATTTTATCTGAAAAGCAATCGCTTTGCAAGAAATCCTTTCCAATTCCAAGAAGAGGAAAAATACTAAATTACCAGACAAAGTTGTTTCATTAAAAACTTTTGAAAGCACAGAATTGCCCATTGCTTAGCATAAATTTAAAAAAAAATCCAATTTAGGAAGGACTGGAGTGATGTCCTCCAAGATGCAATTCATCCAGAAGACATAAAGCAAGGGAGTAACATTCAAGATGGTGAAATTCCTATGCCAAGAAACGGATAAACAATGCATTGCCAAATAAGTGGATGATTCTGCACTTAAGACAAAAATTTAACTATCATAACATAGACTTGAACTTAAGCGATAATTGAGAAGGTAATGTACCTAATTTTTAATTATTATTTTTGCGACGTTAAAATATGCAAATAAATTAAAAGTATCCATTACGGGGAATACACATCCTATTAAAAATGACGTCCTCGGATGAATTGAATAATTTGACTTGGATTTATATGAGAAAATCTTCGAATGTGCGTGATACAGCCAAATTGGCCCTATTTTCGACAACAAAGCCTTAAACGACAGACTTTGCAATATTTCGTCAAGACTTCATTTTTTGGTGATATTGGATTTTCAGAACATTTGCCAGTGTTTTTGTCTCTTCAATTAGCGATAAAATTTCTAAAAATGGATATTCATATTCTAACTGATACCTGAAGTTTTAAGAAGACAGTAGTTCAAAGCTTAATTTAATCTTTGAATGATCAAAGCTCATGCGTATTGATGATTTACATTACCTTTCCTGGATTAGTAAGTGCTTCATTGTTAATCATAGCTGCTACTGAGAAAGCGTTTTTGATTTGTAAGTTAGCGTTTGTTAGATTATTGTAAAAATTACGACTGCTTTTATTCTAAAGGGACCCAGCATCCTGCTACAATGTTATTTCTAAATCCACTTCTTTACTTCAAAGAAATATTCTTAGATTTATATCAATTTTGGAGGCACCCCAACATAGTCGAAATTGAAAAAGTATAGAATAAAGAGAAATAAAAGGGCCTTTGAAATAAGAATAATTGTAATATAAATCAAAAAGATTAAGGACTCGATAAAGTGAAAAATAATTGGTAAAATGAGAAAAAATTCATATTCAATTAAGAAAGAAAATGAATCTGATAATTTTAGCATCACTCAAGGTTAATCAGTTAAACTACTAGCATTTGAAATTCACTAAATGTTGAAAAAATAACAACTAAACCATCAAGACGTCTGAAACTTTATGACGAAAATTGGCAAGTGTTCTTACAAATTATGTTTGTTTAACTTTCATACCCTGAAAGGGCTAAATATGCTAATTTCTTCAATGTTTTCAATGATAATATGTCATAAATATAGAGATATGCCCTCAGCTGATAGATATTTGTCCTTCAATAAAAAGTTTTAAAAAATTTATTTATATATTGTTTAATTGCTTTTATTGAACTTTTAAGTAATACAAAGGCTTTTGGTGTTAAACTTATAATTTTAAGGCATGGGCAATTTATGATGAGAAGTGCAAAACTCTTTGGATTTGAAAAGTATTATTGCATTTTTTTATGTTATATTGGGCTATTTAGCGTCCTCATTTAAAAAAATGTTGAAACGCTGTTCCGCATCAGCCAAGTTTGTGCGGCTTTG
Source organism: Trichonephila clavata (assembly GCA_019973975.1). NCBI lineage: Eukaryota > Metazoa > Arthropoda > Arachnida > Araneae > Nephilidae > Trichonephila > Trichonephila clavata. Next base: position 35,247 of record BMAO01021506.1, read on the forward strand.
TGATGCATCTAATAAAATGCAAAATCACACAAAAAATACTTTTTGTAACAGACATAAAAGCATTGTACTTATCGCAATAGTGAAGGATGTTTCAATCTTTAGTTACGGAGTTCTCTTCACCCAAATGTTTTAAGCAAAATATTTAGTTGTAAAACCGTGAACCTCAAATGAATCAGTTTTACAGTTTGGATATATGGACTGAAAATATCAAAATCTTCCAAAATACTACAAATATTCAACTTATATTGTAAAAATGAAGCAAAGGTGATATTTAAAGATGGACTAACATATCAAATAGATTTTAAGAAACGTCTGGGAAAGCCTGAATTCAAGAAGAAATTATATATATATATGCTCATATATTTAACATAAGGGGATTGTGTGAAGCTCTCTTAAAATATGGAAGGAAAAGTCACAAAGGAACAGTTCATACAAATAAATAGCCTCTCGTATGAAAAGATTACATTTTATGATTGAAAATAATGCATTTAAAGGAAGTTAAATAAAACTTGATATTTAAACTGTATTTTTTTCAAATTTTCCCCAAAAAATTTTTAAAACGTTTCGTTGTAGATTTATGATATTTAAATGTATATATTGTAATTGTAAATATATATATTGTGTTGTACCTCAATTTTGTCAGTAAGATCGATATGTTTTATTTTATAGCATGATAAATAAAAAGAGATAATATTTTTAAATTTTATAAATTTTCAATTAAATAAATATTTAAATAAGTTATTAATTTTTAATTTGAAATGCACAGAAAAAAGGCATTCTTTATATTCAATATATAATCTATTGTGCATCTCTCAAATATTATCGTACGGAAAGAAAAGTAGTGAAGATTTTCTTTTTATTACTTGTGTTTCCATATTTACAATTATTTAAAAAATACTTACACTTATGGCAAAATTTGCCTGGCTTTTATTCACTTAGAACTTTACTCCACAAACTTTAAGACTTTTATATTAAAAGAAGCAAAGTTTACTGGTTATTAGAAAGGGTCAAAATATGCAGTTTTAAAAACTCACAAAATATTTTATATTTTTTAATTATTCAGTTATTCTACTTTTTTATAGAGTGTAATACAAATTAAGTTTTAATTCTGCATTATTTGCTTTTTATTACTAATATAGCTTTGATTTTGATAAAGTGGTACTTTCATAACATTAAAAATCAACTCTGGATTTTGTTTCATATGTATTAAGTATTAAACAGCTTAAGTAAAAAAGAAAAACTTTACTATATTTTAAAATATCGATTAAAGCTCTTATATTAAATATAATTGCCCGAATCCTCTACAATTGCTTAATGAATTTATTCAAAATCAATTTTTTGAAATATATATATATATATATATATATATATATATATATAACCAAGATATTTTTATAACATAAATATTACAAAATTTCTTGATTCTTAAAAATTATTAAATTTAGTGAATTTTAGTTAAAATTTTTATGTGTTTACCATTTAACTCTTGGTTTGAATCATTCTTACATATAAGTGTTTGTTTTCTAAATTTTATTTTATTTTTAGAGTAGAAAAATGAGAATCTAGGATTTTAATTTTTTCCATTTCTTTTGGACAACTGAAAAATTTTAAAAAAAGTTATTTTTCATTTCACATTTGAATAACACTTATTCAACATTATTTACAAACGGATATTTTTCACATTAATTAAAATTCTTTCCCAAATTGAATATTGCTCTTCATAAAAAAATCACTTTTGTCTAAATTTAGTTAGTTCCTATTGCTTATTTCGTTTTGCTTCATTATAATTTAAGTATTCAACAACTTATAATTTACGCAAGATCCTTATATGCAAATTAGAAGCTCAGTATTTTGTTTCAAAAACATATAATATATAGTTTAATAGATTTTTAGAGACAAAAAATTGTTTAAATACCTTATTGACCTTTTAGCTTGAAATTCTAGCAAAGGTAATTGTTTTCCTTTTTATCGTTTGAGAAAATAAATTTTCATAAACTGCGATTTTGAGCAACATTCAAGACAACTTCAAACACAACACTGCTGTTAAATTATATGTAAAACATAATATTAAAACAATGAAATCAACAAAGTATAATGATCATAATATTGTTAATATTATCACACATTGTTCTAATAACAATGTGCTGTTAGAAAAACACTAAACAATGTACCGTTTCTAACATTCAACAACAAAAGAGAAGGAAGCTCGCAAATAAAAATGCTCAGGCAAAAATGCTGTGTTTGCAATCCATATTGTAAAAACAATCTCATAACATTTTATTAGCAACGCACCTCATTTATCTCAACCATAATTCAGAGATTAAGAGTGATGAATGAGCTTGGAAAGTACAATAAAAAATTTACAAAACACTCCTATAAATTACCCTTTTACTCTTCTAGGTTCCATTTAGACCCTCGAAATTCCTTTTATTTTATTTTATTTTACTCAAATGTAATGCACATGTGCTCCTTCAATCATCAGTTACTTAGACACAAGTTTACCTCATGAACATTTCTTTAATTAAAATATTTTATTTTACAATTTATTTATAAAGGCTCTCCTTTTCTAATACATATACACATGTATTCATATAACCCTAATTGACTAATGAATGTCTTTATGAATTTCGAATGCAACAAGAACATAAAAAAATAGTACACATTTCGACGCATATTTCGTTAAAGAAAAAAAAAACATTCAAATAGTTCAGAAGTTTTTCTATTGATGAAGTATTTAATGGATAATTGAAATTTGTGTACTTAGGTGTTATCGTAACAATCGCTAACTCTATTAATATCTCACTAAGTGGTCAACCCCAATTTCCTGTGTGCCATTAGCAATGGCGCAAACAAGGGTCCTAGGGGTCCGGACATTCAACAAATACCTTGAGCTTTTCTCAATTGATGATAATCCTATCTATATATAACATAAAATTTAATTTAGTACTTGTAATTAACTATTTTTTTTTGTGAATTAATTCTAATTATCTATTCAATATTTTATTTTTCATGTTTTTGTTAACAAAATCAGACGAATCAATAGGTGTTGTATTGAGGTATGATTAACGTGACCATTTATACTTTGACTCAAAACGGGACATTGTCTTGTTTAGATCAATTAACAGGTATACAATGAAAAAAAACACTTTTTAAAGTTATTTATTCAGAAAAAGTTAGTTAGCTTAAAAGTTACGAATTAAAAAATATACCCAAAATTCTTGGTTATATTTATATTTATCAGAGGAACAAATTTGCTGTAATATAGCTGGTGAAGTTTTTAAGTAAGAATGAAACTCTTGGAACGTTTTTTTTTTTTATATTCTCCTTAATTATCTACATCACCCCTTTAGAACTGAAATTAGTAACTGTGTTTTCTCAGATGTCCACAATTTCTACAAAAGCATTTGTAGATGTCCACAATTTCTACAAAAGCATTTGTAGATGTCCACTCTTTCTACAAAAGCATTTGTAGCAGGCAAACATAAAATATATTCAAATAAAATAGAAAAGTTTTCATGCTGTAGATTGTTGGCATGAAAGTGTTTGAATACTTCCACCCAACGAGTTTCCGTGGAAACATTTAGATCATTTTTATTCGGTAACTTTTTGCAATGTAATGTACTTAGAAATTAATGAAAATTCGTCAAAAACTTCCGTATCTTTATTACAGTCAATATACTCCTTTTCAATTATTACATCCAGAGATTTTTGAACGTCTTCCCATGGGGGACTTTTTTTAAATCTGCCCAATAAAATATCTCCATTACTTTGGTAAGAAAGCAAGTTCACTGCTCCAGATATTTATGGCTTAATTTATAAAATTATGTAACCGTCCTTTTCACAAACTCTTCATCTTTACAAACTCTTCATCTATACAAACTCTTCATCTACAAACTCTTCATCTGTAGTACCATTATCTTTTGATTTCACCATTAATTGACGGACCGTAAATGTGGAAGAGACTGATTGGTCTGTTTCTGAGTCAAATTGTCTTTTAGTTGATTGATTTCTTTTGCAGCTTCAATTGCCGATACAGTCTGACCTTCAAGTTTCAATACAGCTTTCCGAACAGCTTCGAGCGGTTTCCGAAAACGGGACAATTTTGCGTCCCAGAGTTCATTTCGGGGACACCGGGACTCGTAATTATAAATAGGGATAGTCAGGTTCAAAACGGGACGTCTGGTCAGGTTAGATATGATACCAGTTGGGGAGCTATCAACCATGGGATCCCCCCTTAAAAACTGTTTGTGTGCGCTACTGGTCATACGCGCTGATTTGGCGACCACGCTTCGTTTCATATAATGCCGCCAATAGATTGTGATAATACATAAGTACTGAAATTTAATTATATGCATGTTTTGTTTTAGGCCAATTATGCATGTATGCCAAGTAATGCATGTATGCCAAGAAAATTGCTTAATTATTCTTTTTTTTAGCTTAAAACAAGAAAAGTAATTGTGTTGGATTTATTAAGCATGCTATGCCCACATTTATTATAGCGTGTGTTTTAGAGTGAACTACTTTTCTCTGCCACTAGTTTTCTGATTTAGTCCGTTACTAAATCACTGGTATGAGAATAACTTTTTATTATAAGGTCCTTATTGTACTAACTCTTAAGTCATTCCCGAAAATGCTGAAAAATTAAGGATCAGATAGTTCCAATAAATGATGTAATAATAAATATAAAATAAAATGATGGCTGAAATATTAAATTATGATTTCCCGATTCTTTGGAAAGTAAATAGTTTCGAAAATGTGTTGGCAGATACAAAATAAATTTTGTGAAGAATTCTTTTTTGCGAATATTTTCAAAATAAATTACAAACTTTAATAAAATATTAATAATTAATAGATAATTTCAGTATTATTGTATTATTGGAAGATTTCGTTGTAGTAGTTGATTATAATAATTGCACAGCCCCGATTAAGGCAGACAAAGACATTTTGGAGTTTATTCATAGCTCAAAAAATTTCATTGATACAATTCCGATAACGAAAATTAAATGAATAATACAGCTCTTGTTCTCGCGTCATCCAAAATGAGAAACCTCATGAGAAGTAGGCGCAGTTATTTAGACGCACATTCCAATGGTGAAATGAGTAACAAAATGGAGGACAACAAAAAGTTTATTGACGGATTGATGCTATAAAAATGACATTGCAAAGAAAATTATCCAATTATTTCCAAGAACTCAATAAATATTTTGTTTTTAAAAAAATGGAAAAATGTTGCATTAAATTTCATTAAGTTCGTGTGAATGTTTTCGTTTCATTTATTTTTATTAAATACATGCATATAGTATACACATTTATGTAAATCAAATGTAATCTAATAAACTTTTGTTGGATATGTTTTTTTTTCTTTTTTGGCATTATTCTTTAATTTGAAATTCTTTTAACAAAAACAAATATTTCAATCCCCTCAGTTTCTTCTTAGACGAATTTCACTGTATTTATTATTTTAGAAAATTTTACAAAAAAAATGTTTTTATTCTGTGATATTAACTTTAATATGTTTAATTAACTGCAGTATTTTCATCATTCGAATATCAAACACCAATGTCAATCACACAAAAAATATTGAAATTCATTAAACTATATTTTTTATGCAAAGGGGATTCCAAAATAATAAACATTGTAAAAAGGACGATGTCAGTATGGTTGTTTTTGTTTTTCAACGATATTTCTTAGTTTCTGCCATTCACTTCTGTATATCCTTTATTTTCGTAAATATCTCCATGAAACATAAAAAAATAAGAGCTAAGATATAGATTTTAAATAAAACATACGTTTCTCTGCAATCAGATTGCCTTTAAAATAATTTTATTTTAAGTTCATGTATCAATTTGAAATGATTCTTTTAAAATACCTTTCACGTGCACTAAAATAATAGTCATTGTTCCAAATTTTACTGTTCTTTTTAGACACTGTATGGTTGTCCTGATTATAGCAATGTAACAGTTTAGGAGAGAAGAGTAGTTAATATATAATAAATTTATAAATACTGCGTATAAGACAAAATTAACGTAGGGTGTATAATATCACCCAAATAGTTTTTGGGCCTCTGTTTTCTGAGTCAGTTGTTGATGTCAATATATACAAAGAACTTTTTCAAAACACTAGATTGTTACATTATTAAAATTGAAGAAATAAGTTATTGGTACTGAAGAGAGTGTGCACTCTACAAATAATGAAACTATGAGCATGTGCTTTAGAAATTTTTAGTGATTATTAACCTCAAAAATAACTTTGCAATTCATTTCCATGACCTAAAAATCTGTGACTCTTTTCTGATGGACTATTCAAAGAACACAGTTAACGAAAAAATAATCCAAAAAGTTGATTTTAAGAGTGTTGCCATTTATTAATTTTTTTTAATAGTCTTATATTCAAAATTAATTTCTCAAAAAAGGCTTAGAAGAGTTCGGCTTTGTCTTGAAGAAGAACATTTATTACAGAAATAAATCTTAATTTTTTAACGTTAAGCTGGTGTCAAAGTTTCTAAAACTGGGCAAACATTTTCCTACTGATACCTTAAATTTTGATAGGGTGAGCAGCAGGTTAGAGCTTTGAAAGAAATAGTACATGCAAACCGAAGAATTTCCTTTCCCCATTTGGCTTAGTACGAGTTAAACTGTGTTACTGAAAACTCTCTGTTCTTGTTGCATGTCCTTTCCGAAGGGAAGAAAGGTAAGTTTCTAGAGCCAGGTTGGACTTCTACACGATAGATGGCGACACCACTAATCTCAACAATTCAGTTATGAGCTGGGTGAGTGAGTGAGTGAATATTAACGTCCCACTGTTCAGCTACACGAGGGCTTTTGGGGACGGTCCACGTAATTTTGAACCATGGTCAAGTGACGCGGACGACACCTGAGCTGGCAATCCCTGGTAGCAATCCCAAATTTGCATATGTTCCTACGCGCTGAATTGACAACAATGGGCTTCGCTTCATAAAATAGCGCCAATACGATTATGATAATACGTAAATACCGAATATTGTTAGGAGTTTTTGACTGTCGGCTAATCCTATGAGGTATTTTATCTTAAACATTAGAAACAAAGTGTAGCGATAACAAACAATTAATCCAATAAAATATCCCATAAATTTTATATAGTGAGCAGTATCTTGGAAGCAACCAAAAAATTTAAAAGTTAAGAAATTAAAAATATAGTTATACATATTGATATAATAATTGCAATCAAGGATAAAAGCATTCCTCAGAAAATTGCAAGATTGACTAGCACTCTACTGCGCAAATCAAATCCCGATAGGTGAAGAGCAAAGCAACATCTGAATGATTACTGCCGCCATATCTTCAGCGCATTTAGATAAAAAAAAAAGTTAAGTGTTTATATTTACCTCCAGCTGTAGCTACCATTTTAGCTTACAAAAAAAACCATCAGGAAATACGCGAGATAATTTTGATTTCCATTTCCAAATGTGATATTTTAATATAGGTTTCAGAAAAGAAAAATTACTGAATTGACGTATACTTGTCAAATTTTGGCAGCATTTTAAACAACAAAATTGCTGTGCCAAATTTTGTGATGTACAGCCAAATTGTTGATATTTGTGTCTTAGGCTGAGTGTTTATCAACATCACAGTATAAAGCAACACGGATTTTGTTTTTAGAAAAATTGTGACTTTATTCTTGCTTCTAAGCTCGCGATGGAATTTCGGGAACTTAGGTATTAGCGTCACCGCTGAAAAAATGGTGCCACGCAAATCGCGCTATGATATCAAAACTACAAAATTCTAACGTGTTTTATATGGGGAGAAAAAACAATCAGTCACATTTTAGTAAAAAATGGCACAATTCACGCTGCAGAAATTTGGCTGCTGTGTGCTAATGCATAAGTACCCAGATTCTAAATCTCGTTGAAAAACCTACACCCAATATCTGGGATTTGAAAAGTACGAATGGTAGGTAAAAGTTAATTTGATCTTTGAACGATTCAAGCAAATTGAATATTGCTAATGTACTATCATTGCATTGCTATAGCATTATTCCTATCAAAAAATATGCTTTCATATCAGCATTGTTTTAAACATTTTATTAATTTAGAGCAGAATTGCGTTTTTCCATCTTAAAAAATGACAAAAATAACTGAAAATCTAAGAATCCAAGAATTGCTTTTTGAACATGAGTTAAAAACTAAAAAAATTGTTTACCAACAACCATTCGACTTTATCAGATAATCAGTAATGTCTACGAAGGATCAATAAATAGATGACTGAGCTATGAGATGATAATCTATTATTTTCACTAATTACTTTGAAAAACATTTTTTAAAAACAAAAGGAAAATGTTTGGTAATCATGTTTTCGAATCCGTATAATACAGTTTTTTTATGATTACGTTTTTATTAAATAATCTATAAAGAAAAAGTAACATTTTTATTATATAAAGACTATTTTTGTATCAAGTAATTGCCATTTGTTATTTACATTCTCATTATGGAATAGATAACACCCAGTAAATGAGCCTACTTAAATGATTGATTAATAAAAAATATAAAAAATATTAAATAAAAATGTAATTAATTACGATTTCATAAATTATTTTATAAAGGTAACAGCAAATTTTTGAAATATCCATGCCATCGCTTGTACTATAATTTGCTTGGTTCATAAATAAAACTGATTTTTGCAAGTTTCAACTACTTTTTTCAAGATAAACAATTTCAAAAAAATTGTTGTTACTATAAAGCACACTTAATTTTTTTAGTTTCTATTGACTTAAAGTACTTTTTAAAAAATTCGAATCTCAGTTTTTATCTTTCTGTAAATTTTCTCTGTAATGGAACTATTTAGATATGGTGTGCATTCCTCTCCGATTTAAGAAACAATTCTGCAAAGCTATATGCTTATAAACAGAATTAGTATAAATAAAACAAATTCTTAGTTGTGAATTATTAGTATTGTAGAGCTTGTTTAATACAAACACATAATTATAATAATTTTTCTAAGAAACAATATAAATTATGTATATACCTTTTTTGCATTTTTATTTTGAAGCTCTTATGGAGGGAATATAATTTTTTAAAGCTTAAAATTAGATTTGCAAGAAACTAGATCTTTGAGCAACAGTCCAGGTTGATTTCAGACACAACACTGAGGTCAAAAAAATTATAAAGAATAATAACGAAACAAATAAAAAAAACAAAGGAGGGGATCATCTTTTTATTAAATTTGTCTCATATTGTTCTGATATAACAAAGGGTTATTAGAAGTAAACTAAACAATATATCCCTGTTAAAAGCTAAGAGTATAAAACTAATATATTTATAAAATTCCTACTAATTAAGCTGCAATAAAGAAGCTTGTTTGTAATTAATGTTATAAAAGTAATCTTAGAATTAAAATTGTTTCATATATACAGTGGGTAAAAAAAGTATTTGCACACCTACATTTTTGTTTGCAATTCATAAAAAGAAGCATTAGGAAATAAAAAAATTGGTATTGCCAAATCAGAATAAGTTTAATCATCCAAAACAAACAGAAAAATTACAATAATATAAATAACAATGCTTTTTTGTAACAAAATTGAAATATCTCGCGTCAAAAAAGTATTCGCACACCTGCATGAATACAAAAGAAATAAAATATATAAGCAAATTTCAAGTAACTAATATTTAGTATGTATTCCTTTAGCATCTATTACTGCTTGTAATCTTGCTGACATTGATTTAATTAAATTTTCTGTAACAGTAGGGTCAGTGTATTCGACCACTCTTCAATAAGGGCTTGTTTAAGGACAGATTTGCTTGAAATCTTCCTTTTTCTTATTTTTAAATCCACAGAATTCAACAAATTTTCCAAAGGATTTAAGTCTGGTGATTGTGGTGGAGTGGCAAGTTTTCTGGGTACATGATAAAGCAACCACATACGTGTTATACCGGCAGTGTGCTTGGGATCATTGTCTTGCTGAAAATAGTACAAATTACTGATAGCCAATTTTATTGCACTTTGTGGCAAGTTATCTCGCAACACATCAATATAGGTTCGAGCTGTTATATTCCCATCAATGAAACACAAATTACCAACTCCTTTGCTAGCCATGCACCCCCAAATCATAACAGAACCTCTTCCATGTTTAACTGTAGAGGTAACACATTTTTGGTATGAAAAGCAGTACAGGGTTTTCTCCAAACTAATTTCCTGCCATCTCAAATAAAGATATTGAACTTACTCTCGTCGGAGAATATGACATTTTTCCAGAAATCAATTGGCTTATTGATATATTCCTTAGCGAATTCAAGTCTCTTCAGTCTATTTCGTTCAGTTATGAGAAGTTTTTTCCTTGGAAATATCCCATAAATTTGTACATCATGCAGGACATTTCGAACACTTGGGCACAGATTTAATCTCCAGATGTTGAAGCGACATCATTGGCTAATGTAATTGCACTAACAAATGGATTTTTCGATGCTTCCCTTATGATTTTTCGCTTAATTCGCAGTGAAAGTTTCTTTGGGCGTCCAGAGCGCAAGTTATTTGATGTTAATCCTCTTTCTTTATGACGTTTTATAACATACCGAACAGTAGAGAAGCAAACATTTACTTTTTTACCTATTTCTCGATAACTTAGGCCATTTTCACGTAGAGAAACAATTTTTTCTCGCAACGAAATCGGCAATTCAGATTTCTTAGGTGCCATTACAATTTGAAATCGACAATCAACTGATAAAGTCTCGACAATACCTCCTTTAATAGTCGTCTTACGTATGTCATTTACTGCGGGATGACTGTCAAATAATTAGCAAAAAAAAAAAATGCAAATTTGCTAAAGTTGAGTTGAGTGTGCAAATACTTTTTTGACATAAGATATTTCAATTTTGTTGCAAAAAATGTTTTTTATTGATATTATTGTATTTTTTGTAATTAATTTAAATGAATAGGCTTATTTTATTTTTAAAATGCCAATTTTTATATTTCTTAATGCCTTTCATTATAAATTGTGAACAAAAATGTATGTGTGCAAATAATTTTTGTACCCACTGTAAGTAACTTTAACCTTCACCACAAACGCCAAAGTACAAAACTGACGAATGGAATAGAGAAACACCGTTCTCATATCTCCCAAACATTCCAAAAACCTTTCACACTCATGCTAAGCTTCCATTTACACACCCTGGAAAGCTAATTATCTTTTTATTTCGTTCCACATAGCTGTGATACAAACAAGCACCTCTAGCCATAGAAATTGTTGCTTCGAAAACAGATTGCTACCAGCAATTAAATTATAATTATAATTTGATTACAAAATAGCGTAATCATAAAACTATTTATACTTGCACATGTATAACTATAATTAACTAATGATATTGAGTCATAAAGCGTGATTAAAATTTCATTCAAGCGTGTTAAAAACTTCCCATTGTGTTTTTCCAACTTCAATTTAAATTTCCTTGAAAAACTACTTCAGTAGACCAAAAATATTTTTTTATCAAACGATTCCGTCACTTATTAAAATTTGATTATATTTGAATTATATTTACGTGTCTAATTTTTTTTTAACAGACGATATGTTGAGGGGAATTAAATATTTAAAGTAACACATAATACTTGTAATTTAGCAATTACAAGTATCATGTATTACTAGCAAAAGTATTATGTTTTTTAGCAATCAGAGAAGATGTTCTTAATCAATCAATCAATCTTTTCAATCACCACCCCCCGCCTTTTATGCATCAGCCTGATATAGTAGAACACCCCTCCCTGACTCCCAACACCTGGCTGGGTGATTTAAAGGATCCTGAATAATCCTAAGATTGCGTTTGTTATTTATTCAGACTTTTTAACGCTCTTCTTTTTTCTTTAAGAAAACAGGGAACATCTAATTGCATATGTATATAAAATTATTACAAAATGTTTGTTTCAAATAAATAAATAATTTAGGCACAATTCCATTAGGAAAGTAAGATGGATGCAATCGTTAAAGTATTACTGCGATATGTGAATTCGGTTATTAATCTTTGCACTTGCGTTTCTCTACTATATTTTTTTTAAAAATACTGTGTTTTAATAATGGCTATGTGCTGTTGTAAGCAATAAAAAACTAAGTTCATATTTCGATTGAAATACATGTTTTAGCAAACATACTTTTATTTGGGACAATTTAGTGATCTGGTAAAGGATGGCACATCATTCAATTTTTTCACGAGGTTTTTTAGAGACTGTAAAAGATGTAAATTTGAACAATAGATGATAGACCTTCACAGACCCCCTAAAAAGGCGATGTTGACCCTCGGGGTCCACAGACTACAGTTAAGGAATCGCTGATTTAGAAGATTACAATTATATTAGACTAGCTGTTACCCGCCCGCTTCGCTGGGTATTTCATGATGTTTTATAAATTTTTACTGCTTATATATATGTGTATAAATTATTGATATCTAAGTCCTAGCATTAAGAATTCGATTGAATTGAAAAATATACTTATACCTGTAACTGTCACCTGCTGATAAAAAAAAAAGGAAAGAACTCATCTAATTTGTATTTTCTGAAAATCTCTAAAATTGAAGCATAGAATGATGTTTGCTCTTTCGTAACTCAAAAACCAAGTGGATTCCCGCAAAACCAATTTTCGGTGGATCTCTACTCCGTAAATTGAACATGCAAGCCAAATTCAAGTCTAAATCTAACAGAAAAAAGCAAAAGTTTTACTATAAATATCCCCGTAATCCCGTTGAGAGCCGTTTTCCAAAATTACCGTTCTTAGCGGATTTCAATTCAACAAAAGAAAAATGCAAACCAAATTTCATTATTATAGTCCTTGTAGCTCGAAAAAAGTAGTTTTTTTTTGTCAATGCGTCCCAGTAACCCCCTGCAACCCCCCAGAACTTTATTTGATTAAAAAATTTATTCTTAGTGGATCCCTATTCAACAAAAGAAACATGCTTAAAAAATTTCAAGTATATGGGTTTAACAATTAAAAACAGGAATTTTTTTCTGTAACTCCTCTTGACCCCTCGCAAACATCTTTGGGGGTCAATTTTCATTTTACTTTTTGTTAGAGGAACTCTATTTCATGAAAGGAACATGCCTACCAATTTTCAAGCAGGATGATCAAGTAGTTTAAAAATGGAAATATTTATCGATTACGCCTCTTAATCTCCCGAAATTAAACTTAGTAGTTCATATTCGCGAAACCCATTTTGTAGCGGTTCTCTACTTTACGAAAGGAATCTGCTTATCAAATTTCAAGACTGTACGTCTAACAGTTTAAAAATGGGGATAATTGTCTATAACGCCACTTGAGCCCCCACAACGCCACTTCTGGGTCTGTTTTCACAAAACCCATTTTGTAGGGGAATTGCACTCTATGAAAGGAATCTGCTTATCAAAATTTGAAGACTGTGCGTCCAATTAATTAAAAATGCAAAAAAAATTATCAATAACGCCCCTTGAACCCCCGCAACACCACCTAGGGGTCGATTTTCACAAAACACATTTTGCAGTGTATTTCTATCCTATGAGAGGAATCTGCTAACCAAATTTCAAGACTGTGAGTCTAATAGTGTAAAAAAAGAAATAATTATTTATATCTGCCCTTAACCCCCCCCCCCGCAAAACCCCTAGGGGGTCAATTTTCTCCAAACCCGTTTTGTAGTGGATATTTACTCCATGAAAGAAACATTCCTACCAATTTTCAAGCAGGTAGGTCAAATAGTTTAAAAACGAAAATATTTATCTCTTACGCCACTTATTCCCCTGCAACGCCACTTAGAGGTCTGTTTTCACAAAACCTTCTTATAGCTGATCTCTACTCTATGAAAGAAATCTTTTATCAAATATAAAGACTGTGCGTCTAATAGTTTAAAAATGGAAATAATTATCTATAACGCCCCTGAAGTCCCCTCAACGCCATTGGGAGCAATTTTCACGAAACCCATTTTTAGCGTATCTCTACCCTATGAGAGGAATCTGCTCACTAAGTTTCAAGACTGTACGTCTAATAACTTAAAAATAGGAATTTATAACGCCCCTTAAACCCCCCGTTTTCGCAACACCCCTTGTGGGTCAATTTTCCCAAAACCCATTTTGTAGCGGATATTTACTCCAGGAAAGAAACTTACCTACTAATTTTCAAGCATGTAGGTGAAGTAGTTTAAAAACGGATATATTTATCTATTACGCCCCTTAATCCCCCGCAACGCCACTTAGAAGTCTGTTTTCACAAAACCCGTTTTGTAACTGATCATTATTCTACGAAAGGAATCTATATATCAAATTTAAAGACAGTGCGTCAAATAGTTTAAAAATGGAAATAATTATCTATAACGCCCCCTAAGCCCCTGCAACGCCACTTGGGGTCGATTTTCAGCAAACTCATTTTGTAGCGGATCTCAACTCTCTGAAAGGAATCCGCTTACCCAATTTCAAGATTGTACATCAAGTAGTTTAAACATGGAAACAATTATTATTAAAGCCCTTAACCCCCCGTAACGCCCCTTGCGTTTCGAATTTCGGAAAATCCTTTCTTAGATGATGTCTACTCTATCAAAGGAACATGTCTACCAAATTTCAAGTCTATAGGTTGAATAGTTCCAGAGATTTCGTGATTAGTCAGTCAGTCAGTGAGTCGCTTTTCTCCTTTATATATATAGATTTATTATGTCTAAGTCTTTATGTCTAAGATATCATGTGCTTTTTTGATTTAAGTATTTTAATTCTTGTCTCCTGATTTTTTCTCTACCATACGCTTGGTACAAGAATATTTTATATGAAAGTCTAAACACATTTTTGACCAAATTTTTATTGAAATAACTCTCATAATTTCGGAAAATATATTAAAAAATTAAACTTGAGATAAGATTAATAAATAAGGCTGTAAAAATGTTGATTGAATTATAAAATATTCTAGAGTTTCACCTTTCATTGGACGGTCAATGATTTCATAATTTACTCAAACAGCTATAGCTACAAAATCAAGATTTTTTTTGAGAAAAAGAACAAAATCTTTCCTGGTAATATTTACCAAAATGATAGGAAAAATATATGTAAATTTTTCTTTCCTATCAATTTTCAATTTTGTTACTGAAAATTATTGATTTTTAAGTTTTTATTCTGTTAGAAAAACTTTATGATAAGCTGTTCTAAGATATATTCAAAGAAAGCAAGTCATATTGAAACAGCATTTAGGGGTATTAATGTATAATCGATACGAAAAAAATTTGCAATTTTGTAAATTTTAAAACAATGTTGGGAGACATAAAACTAAATTCAACCCTTAAAATTATTTTTGATTTTAATTAATGATATTCATTTCGTAAAATTTTTTAATTCAGAACTAATTGATTTTCCTCATATTACAATTTTATTAACACCTTAACTGGTTTGATCGTATACCGCACGAGCTACCGAAACCTGGCCACAACTGGTTTGCCTTTACGCTGCACGGACATTGATATTTTCTTCTTTCTATCTTTGTTTTGGACAGATTTTTAATTCTTATTTTGAAATTATTTGTTCTAATGATTTTCAGTGATGCTGTTTTTCCATGGTACTGAATTACTTCTAATAAGGGATTTTCTTTGGGATGCACACGGGAATATTTCATTAATGGCAGGAAATTAGATTCTTAAGAATGCTTGAAAAAGAGCAGGGATTGCCATGGCAATGCGCAATTTCTTGCTTTAGAATAAATGAAAATAGAAAGATAATCCAAGAGAACCGATATCATCTGTATCCCCATTGTAATATAAGACTTAGTATTGCACCATACTTCAAAGTGTGCTGACATATATATATCCGTACACACACAAAATCCTTAACCCTTCGAAAAAGAGGTATGGACATGAATTTTTTTTTAAGTACGAGAAAATTTCTTTAAGGATATATGAAGCATTCTTCATAGTATGCAAACTGAACTTATAAAAAGCAAACTTTATAGTTTTTTGTGTTCCGCGATTATAAAATAAAAAATAGTGTGGAAACTTTAAAATTACAAACTTAAATAAAATTCTTCCATTTTCGCATTCTGTTAAGTACACTCATGTCCAAAATTAAGGTTACAAACATAAAATCTGTGAAAACTGATGAACTATTCGTTATATTACCACGAAATTTGACGCAGAGACATATTAGAATTTAAGAATATAGCAACATAACAATATGGAAAAATTTTTAATTGTTAATTGAAATACAAGTCACATGAAAAAAGGGAAATCAGGATTCAGAGACCTCATTTACCTGGGGAAAAGTCAGTCTAATATGGAGTGTGGCCACTGTTAACTGCTATACAAGCCTCATAAAGCGCTTTCTTTCTGTTTATGAAGATGTCTGTAAGTATTTATGTCAACAAAGACTTTTTTTCCAAAAGTGGGACTTTTAATTCCTGAGGGTCCTAGGAGAGGAGGTACAATCAGAAATGGTTTTTCCTAGATTATCCAAAACATGCTCAATAGAATTGTAATCTGGAGATCTCGAGAGTCAATCCATATGATGAGTATCCGCTTCTTCACAAAATTCATTAAAAATGTGAGATCTGTGTGGCCACGCATTATTGTCGCCTGGGCCCATAAAGCAAAAAAAACGTCACGTATGCTTCCGAGATCATATCTCTAAAGTACTGTAAACTGACAGCACTCGCATCGAAAACGTACAGTGGTGTACGACTGCCCAATATTAGGCCACCACACATAATAATTTCGATACCACCAAATCTGTAGATTTTCTTTACGTAGGAGGGATGGTTTTGCGCTCTATTTTCTCATCGGGGGAATTACTTTGCCTGGTACATTTCAACTCATCACTGAACCAAACCCGTCCTCACTTTTGCAGAATCCATGACTGATGTTTTCAGCTTCACAATAGCCTTCTTTACTCTGAATGCACCCAAAGGGACGCACCAGACTGGACGCCGGACGTAAAGGCCTTTCTCTGTAGGATGGTTGTTGACTGTTTGCCAGGAAAATCTCCTTCCAGACACCCCAGCAAGGTCACTAGTAAGCTCAGGAGCAGTTGTGGGTCCATGTTATCGTGTGCTTAATGCCAGGTAGCAATCCTGTGCAGAAGTCGATGCTCTGTGAAGACCTTGCCCAACCTTCCTGATGAGAGTACCATTTGTTTGAAATTGATTTTATTACCAAGAGACCACTTTTGGACCACTTGTAACGAACGAGCCACCTCCACTTCAGACCGGCCAGCTTTATGCCTGCCAATGGCTCTCCATATCAAGGAATCATCTAAACGGTTATACGAAGTCTTTACTCAGGCAAACAAATTAACTTGTTTGTTTTAATGCAATATTCACAAAACTGGAGGCATATTTTCCATTCGTTTGAACGGTCTCAATTCAGTAATTCTGCAAAAACTAACTCAAAACAGCATCTTTTCCTAAACTGTAGGTTGATATTGTATATACTACCCGTTCTTCAAATATATAATACGTAAATTCTGTCATACTGACAGTATTTTAAAATTATGACGAAAAACATGTTTATTATTTTAATTTTGGACTAGAGTAAAGTATGCTCATTTATATACCATGTGTAAAGTAAACTTTTTTCTGGAACATTTTCGGTAAAAAAAAATTGTACCACCTAAGTGGTTAAGCTTTGACAAGTTTAAGAAAATGGAAATCAGTCCATTTCATGATAATTCAAACGTTATTTTGTTACATATAGTAAAATTACATTAGAAAATGAAAGACTTACAATACTAAATCACATTATTACATTTATCACTTAATCTGTTCATAATCTTGAATAACGTTTCCGCCATGTCAAATAAGTTTGGAAAGTTTTCTCTGCTGTAATGAAATACTTATTGAATATATTAATTCCCTTTCACCATGAAAACAAATAACCTTTTGATTGATAACTTAATTATTGTGTATTTGTGTATGCCATAGTTGCAGCTAACGTAGAAATCTGACTAATGCAAAAGGATATTTAATTATGTTAATTTGTAATCACCGAAATATTGATATGAACAATTGCAATTAAGCACAAATTCCTCGGAGGAAATAATATTTTAACAATGCATTATTATATTTTCAATTATTGTAATGTATTTACACTCGAGTGAATTTATCGCTTTCTCATTCGTTAAACAAACCTCAAAAGTAAAAGCAAAATTTATTATTGGAACTATAGTTCAAGAATGCGATACATCACGAATGAAATGTTATTTTCAAACGATTGAATTATCCTTAACAATTGGTAGGGAATTAAATGCTGAGAAAATGTTGAAGGTTTAACATTTTACATTAATGATGTACATTTAAATAGAATTGTTTAAATCGGAGATATTACTAAAAAAGTATAAATTATGGAATTTTTAAACTGAGACTATATTCTCTAAAATTAAAGGATATATATAAAAACTTTGAACAAAATGAGCATTAATAGTTTGCTTGCAAACAGCTTTTAACGAAGAGTCTGTTTTATAAGCATGTAAGTATTAAGATATAAAAGTGAAAGAACATACATGCACAACATTTTGAATTCAAAAGATATCAAAAAATTTATATTCAAAAGAATAAGGGATAACACAAATGAATTCAATTATTTGCAAGCAAATGTTATAGCACACATGTTGAAAAATTTCGTACTTTTCAAAATTAACGTTTTTATTTTCTCATAATATCTTAGCTGTCATCACAAATATAAACAAAAATATTAGCAACTTTCTCACCAATTAACTTCAATAAAATTTCAGATTTTAATCATTTGGGGACATTTTTTTGCTTAAATTCTATTCTACTTCATCAAAAATTAGATTCCTATTTCGTTTCTTCTTAACTTCGATCTCTTACATAAGAGTCATTTTTTTTTTCAATTTTTTCCCTCGCGCTTCTTTTCTCTCGATCCTTGATTGGAGTTGAGTGGAAGTGACAGTAATATTCAAATAAAGAAAATAGTTCTTCATTGGAAAAAGTGTACATGAAATATTTACTTTAAAAAAATACACAAGCCTAAAAAATGTTTTTCATTTCAAAACTAAACTAGCGACGCAGATCTGAGCATGATTGCTGACTGGTGGCAATTAAATAGAAATGAGCGTCACGCTGATGAACCTGACGCTTAATTTAGATTCACTATTCTGGAAAATGAACCTAAAGAAGTTATCACTTTAAAAGTTTCCCATAAATGACATCTATTTGGCTCAAAATAACATTTTCGAACAAAATTTTTATATGATACTGATGCGAAATCGTTAAGACTGCAAAGCTATATTGTTGCCAGATGTACATTCTTATGATATGACACTTTATATCTGTAAATTTCAACCTCAATTTAATGGGTCATGGCCTCTTTTATCGAACGGAGGAAACACATTCGTACTCCTTGTAATTTCATATTATTCAAACCGTGTATTTTAAATTAGCGTCGATAGTATGAAAAGTAAATTGGGGCTACGAAAATAAAATAAAAGTCTTTGTTTATATAGTCATAAGGTCACAAACACCATCTAAAAATGCTAATCTGTTTAGATAATTCATAATATACTGCTGTTTGTAAAAAATGCAACACCGTGAAGGAGTCATCAGAATTAAATGAAATTTAATGCACACAAGACTTGTGTTAGTACAAATACATGAAGAAATTTTCAAAGCAAAAACCCAGTATTAAGTGTTTTAAATCAGTATTTGGTGTAGCCACTACAAGCTGCAATAAGTGCACTATACGACGTAGCATGGAGTCGAATATAGATACTGAATGTCTGCTTGTGGAAGAGAATTCCCCATTGCCTGTATACACTGAAAAAGTTCGTGTTTTGATGCTGCAGGACGCGGATCACGAGCGAGACGCCGACCAACCAAATTCCACACGTGCTCAGTAGGCGACATATACATCGAATAAGCAGGCCAAGGAAGAAGTCTCATGTGCTTGGCTGATCAGAACAGTCTTTGCAACATGTGAGAGTGCATTATCGGGCTGAAAGATAGCTGCAGGGATGCCTTGAAAGAAGGGAATGACTTCGAGCTGTAGCACTTCACGAACGTACCTGTTGCTATTGAGATTACCCTCAATTTGTAGCAAATTGAATCGTCCATGATACGAAATTGCACCCCAAACCATAACTCCGGGTTTTAGGCCACTATGTCGTTCGATAACGCACTCTGGAAAGCAGAGTTCACCGGCATAGCGTCTAAAACGAATGCGGCCATCATGGTCCTACAAATTGAAGCGTGATTCATCTGAAAAGACAACTTGCTGCCAATCAGCTTGCAGGGCTCTGTGCTCATGAGCCTATTGCAGACGCAGCCGTTGATGGTTTGCCACGAGGGGAATCCTGTATAAAGGCAACCGTGCACCCAATCCAGGGTGCAGAAGACATCGACGAATTGAAGAAGCCGATATTATTACACCTGTAGCAGTAGACCAATGTGCTGCCAACAGTCTTGAGGAAGCTGTACGGTCATTCGCCGCCATTCGGAGTAGGTGTCACTCATTGCGAGCTGACGTGACCTTCCGTCATCCACTACCAGTTTTTCCAGTTGTTCGGTGCTCGTAGGTCCACTGCTTACAAACTCGCATCACTATGGAACTGTTCCACTGCATACGACCTCCTATTACACGGTAGGAAAAATGCTCCTTCTCGAAGGCCGATAAACCTCCCCCCCCCCCGAAACTCCGTAAGTTGTTCGAATTTCTCCTTATTTCGTCGGGGAAACATACTTAGGTCTCACTAAACGTTCGCGGCTAACAGATAATATTTAACTATTTTCAACGTCCCGCTGAAGCCCTCTATTTATACGCTTTCAGCATCAGTTCAGAGGGTGCTGTGCACGCCATGCGTGCGCGGGAGCTCTAAAACTGTACCATTTTACGTAACATCTTATAATTGATATTTGCTGCAAAGTTCATTTAATTCTGATGAGTCCTTCATGGTCTCGCATTTTTTACAAACATCAGTGTATGAGGCAAGATAGGAAGGGTTATTAAACTGCTGGAATATAAAATTGATATTCCCAACTCTTACTTGGATAGAAAATTTAATTTTTGTTAAGTTAATTGATTTGCGTTTACTTTAAAAAATACATGTTCATAAATGTGCTGTTGCTCAGAATCTTTTATGAAAGGAACATCTTTGATTTTCCTTCTACTTAGCAGTTCCGAACGGTCTTACTTCTTATCGATCTCTGCCTTTCCTGAAATTTATTTTTTTATCTATATAATGGTGAAATTGTCGAATCGGCCACTGGTCCGCCAAATTTTGAAAAATCGCCAACTTAGCGCGTTTTTAGGCTGCAACCCGATTTCTTTCTCACTGATACAAAACCACGATGGTTACCAGATTTGGAGCAATTATCAATTTGGCGAAAAAACACTTGGCGGGATAAGTGGCCGATTCGACAATTCAACTATAATTTTTTCTGAAATCTTCAACAAAGAAAATAAAATATTAGCACTTCAGATGTACAATCACTGACATGGTTACCAGAAGTACAGGATGTTGTTTCGATTTTTACTCTTTTGGGGAGGAAACTCGTTTGGAGTTGTTTTTGTATATCGGGGGCAGACAGGAAACAGGAGCATTATATATTGGATTTTAGATTCCCTTTTGGTTTCAAAATTGGAAATTGCGTTTCGTGGAGGAAAAAAATTACCTGTATTATATTGTTACATTTTTTTCCTTGTGACATACGAATTTCGTTTCGTTGCCATTTCCTTCTTTTTTGTTTTAAGTCAAGTTCGATAACGAAATTTAACAGACGAGTTTCAGATTTCGAATTTCGAGAAGAGCATGAACTTTTCAGATATTTATTATTAAAATAGAAATAAAGTATTCGGCTAAAAGTATTTGATTCCATTGCTCAAACATTTAATTTTCTGTAATGTCTTACTTTCTCGCATTATATTTATCTGGCATCTTTTACTCTGTGATTTAAAGCAGTTTTTGTCATGATATATATTTTCCACTAATATAATTAAAAACAAGCAGATTTTTAAAAATATAACAAAGTTTCCAACATATAAAATATGCTTTTTATCCTAATAAGATTATTATATTTCTATGAGACTGCAAAATTTGTTAATATAATTGCTATCATCATTATTTCATAAAATTCTCTGAAAAGGTTTTAAAAAAATATTTTAGGAATTTTCAAAACGAGCAAAGTTTTAATTCCCAAAGTTTTTAACTAAAAAAGCTATGTTTGCTTGAAGAAAATTACCTGATGCATACTTTATCATAATTTATAAAAAGATTCTTAAAATATTGGAATTTTTCTAGAAGCAAAAATTAAAAACTTAATTTATAACTCGATTTTACTAAATTAAGTGCATGTATATGTGAATAATGAGGGGAAATTAATAGTTCATTCTAAGTGTGATTATTACTCTTTTCATCAGAAAAATAAAAAAAGGGGAATTAACTATTTTAATTTCTATTTAGAAGTAAAAATATGCAACGTGCTCATTTTAAAAATTTATATCATATTCCAGATTAAAATTTTGTCGTCAAACATACTTTTAAATTTTTTCCGTAAAAAAGTTTTAATGTAATGTTTAAAAAAACATTTTTTAGGCATTCAGAATCTCAGAATCTTAATGTAAAAGTGAATATAAATTACGCCCTTTTTCGCTTAGTGCAATAATATAGAGATATAAATATATAAATATGAAAAATTAGAAAAAAGATATGAAGAAGTGATCGAAGGTAAAAATTACATAAAGAGTTAAAATGTATCAAAAATACAAGTAATGAAAAACTTTACGCTTATTAAAACGGAAATACTGAGGGAAAAATAAATTACAATTTTACTACGGAAGTAAAAGGCAAGAAGTATAAAAATAAATGTAAAATAATTATCAATAAGTATAAAGAAAATTGTACAAAAATAATTATGTTGTAAGTGTATTACGTTAAATACTGCAATTAAATGAGTTTGTTAAAGCAAAGCACTATTGAAGTCGTGCTCAAGGACGATTCACTCATGTGAAAGGGTGCTTTAGGATGACATTGGGAATACTTGTTATCTGGAGCCTTGATAGGTCACTGTAGGTATGACAGAGTTCAAGAGAATCTGGAAGTCAATCGGAGAGAGAGTCTATTGGGGCATCATAGAGTGTTAAAGCGTGTAGAAGCGTCTCTGAAGCCTTTGGGTTTCCCCTTTTAGTGTCTCTTTAAAGATTGAATAATTTAGCCTTTCCAAGCATTCCGTGACGCAGAATCACTTCTGTTTGGACGTAGCCGAGATTACTATTCGGCCATTGGTCCTTGTCACCCCTCACGCGGTGGACTTTGAAGCCGGAGATTAGTGTGGGAAACCGTGCTGGTAACCTCTCTGTCGGCTGCAAGAGAGGACAATATTTACTTGCCTTGGAACATAAGCGTCTGATTTGCCGATCTTGTACACTTCCCCACGCGAAACTAGGTGATCGTTGAGATGTAATGAGTTCCCTAACAGGAAATGGATAAGTTGGTGGAGACCACCTCAAGTTGATACTGGAAGGTTATTGTATTTTCCAATAAAATATTACTAATGTTAAAAATAAAAGTACAGGAAAATATTTTTTTCAAGTGCTATTGTTAGGCCCTGTTTGAATTGAATATGTAGGTATTTAAAAGTAGATCTCAATTGGAAATATGAATCTTTACAATATATTTTTTAACAACAAAAGCTAATCTACTATCTCTGTCGCATCTTTTCATGAAGCTTTTGGAAAGAATACCTATGTCAAAGAAATAGATTCTCCAATGCCAATACTTTTCCATAAACTAACTGTATTTAATAACCGTGGATGTATAACAATAGATAAAACAAAGAATTATACCTAATAAAACTAATACAAATAACAGTGGTCTCCCTGCATAATGTAAGTTAGTGAATAATATTTTTTGCGAAACATACTATACCGAATAGGACTTTTTTTAAAAAATACCTTAAAAATGATAAGCTCAAAAATCAAAGTATGAGAAATGAATAAACACAAATAATCTCAGAAGAAGCAAATAAGTCAGAAAGTGACTAAATATTTCTTATAATAAAACATGTACATTTTTATTTTAAAATTTGGTCCAAAATATTATCAAGTTAAATAAAATAATAAAATTATAACTGCTGTTTTTGCTTCATTATTCAGCAAAGCGTTTTATTTGAAAATTATATTTTAAAATTCAATGTGCTGTTATTCTACCCTTATAATTTCTTTTATGAATTTACATAACAACACATCACAATATATCTCTTCATGTGTATTTCTATATCCCTTCTCTCTATCTTTTTCATCTCTTTCTCTCTCTATATATATATATATACACTCATGTCCATAAATTAAGGATAATTCAGAATCACACAGAAATTGAACTCTAAAATAAAAATTTCACCTGCAGAATTATCCCACACATCTTGAAGAAGAATATGCAAATTACAGGAAACCACCAGATGGCGCGGATAGTACGTCACAATGACGATAGTGTAAGAGAGGGGTATATAAGGAATGGTGGCAAAGAAGTAAAATTGTTCACAAGCGCTTTAAATGCCTTTCAGTGCAATAACCGCATAGTTATGGCACAAAGGAAGCATTTGGATGACTTTCTACGTGGTAGAATTATCGGATGACTGGAATGTGGACGTACCTAGCTGGAAGGATCCGACGAACATGGAATCGCCCAGAGTGTCATCTCAAGGCTTTGGCAACGATTCCAAGATGATGGTAATATGAGTAGATGTTACAGCACAGGTCACCCCCGAGTTACAACGCCGAATGAGGATCGGTATTTCGCAGTTACTGCCAAAAGAAACAGACGGAGCACAGCATCAGACCTATCTCGTCAGCTCTCTTCAGCTACCGGTATGACAGTTTCAAGGCAGACCGTGTACAGACGCTTAGGGCGCATTGGTCTATATGCTCGTAGGCCTGTCAGATGTGTTCCCCTTACCGCAACTCACTGTCGCCTGCGATTAACCTGGAGTAAAGAGCATGCATTGTGGACACCGCAACAGTGGTCTTGTGTGATGTTTTCCGACGAGTGCAGGTTTAGTTTGCAGTCTGATTCTCGCCGGACTTTCATATGGAGAGCGCCAGGTAGCCGTTACCACCAAGAGAACACCATTGAACTACACAGTTACGGTGGTGCAGGATGGCTCGTTTGGGGAGGAATTATTCTTTGTTCCAGAACTGACCTGCATATTCAGAGTGTAACGATGACAGGCCACATCTATCGGGATGTCATTCTGGAACAACATGTACGTTTCTTTCGGCACGCCATGGGTGCTAAATTTCTGTTTATGGATGACAACGCCCGTCCTCATCGTGCAAACATTGTAGACGAATGCCTTCAATTGGAGGATATCACCCGGATGGATTGGCCAGCATACTCACCGGACATGAATCCGATAGAGCATGTGTCGGATATGCTTGGCCGACGAATTGCAGTCCGTCAACCCCCTCCCACCTGTCTACCGGAACTTCGGAGGGCATTGCTTGATGAGTGGTGTAATTTTCCCCAAGATCAGATTGATAATTTGATACTCAGCATGCGAAGGCGTTGTAAGGCCTGTATTGCATCGTCCGGGAGACATACTCCGTATTAACCATCATACTAACCATGTTATACTCCGTATTAACCATCATACTAACCATGTTATACTCCGTATTAACCATCATACTAACCATGTTATACTGTTTTTTGTAAATAGGTTCTTTTTTAAAATTTGCTGCAGGGAGTAAAAATCGCAATTTTTATTAATTATGTCAAACATATAGCATCTTTTTTGCTCTTTACCTTTTGTTTAATAAATAAACTCTACAAATAAGTCAAATTTGTTTTGCTTCTATCTCTTTCTTTGTCTGAACTTCATTATCCTTAATTTATGGACATGAGTGTATATATACGTATAAACCCCTTTTTCTTTATGACTGTTTCTCTCTATATCTCTTCCTCATTATCTGTCTCCCCCTCTATATCTCTATATCTATCACAATCACCGTCTATCTATATCTCCATTTATATCTTTATCTCTATATCTCTTTCTCTCCCCCCCCCCTCTTCTCTCTTTCTCTCTGCCTATATCTTTCTCTCTATTCCTCAAACGCGTATTTACTTTTTACAAATCCTATTTATCCTTTTTTGCTACAATTAAAATTATTTCAAGCGACTATTCCTTTTAAGTAACTAACATATTAAAGTACGAAAGTGCACTATTACAATCATATGAAGAATAATTAATCTCCCCGATCACAAAATAGGTTTCACTCTAAAATCAGATTAAATTATACGTTCTAGATAGGTAAACTATCAGCGGTACCAGTGCTTCTTTGAAACTTTAACTTACTCTAAATACCAATACAATCTTATTAATAGTTAACGAAATTAGCAATTTCAATTCCATCTGTCTTGAAATTATAACAAACTACACAAACATGTAATTTTTAAATCAAGAGGCACTGAAATATTTACAGTAATTGAAAATTACAATTATTTACTTCCCCTCCTTATGTTATACAAATATTATACTAACGCAATTGATAAATTCTTGTTTCGAAATCAAATATATTTAATGGCGATCTTCATTTGATTTGTATATTTATTGTATTCGCATTAATTCAGCTTTTGATAAATGCTCACAATGTTTCTAATGCAATTAAATTCCTATTGTGTGTATTAACTTTTGTCTCTTGAATTAAAATCACTTTTATCGTTGATTATAAACGAATTCCATGCGTGAATATCAAGCAATTACGACTAGCGGTATTTCCAGAAGAATAACTTCATTTCGTTCAGATATTGTTCTGTAATTCTAGAAAATAAGTGTATAGATTTATATAAATGAATTAAAGTTCATCTATTAATATAATTAATAAAGCAATCAGTTTTACAGTTATTTACAACACCGTTATCTATTTACTTTCATACACACGAGAGAACGTATTTACTTCATATTTGTTTCAGAAAATGATGGCAAAGGGACATACAGGGTTGTTCAGAACGAAAACCGGTACGAAATCGGAAAAAAAAGAATGATCGAATCAATTTCTTAATTATGCATTTACCTGACTTTATTACGGAGAAAAGGATGGCAGTCTTAAAAACGACCTGAATAACGAAAATCTTTCCTGTGCCGTCCTTTGGAGTTTCTACACGATAGGTGGCATCACAAAGAAAGAAGGGACATTCATTTTTGATTTTTAATTAATATGTATTTAATCATTTGTCATTTTTTATTTCAAAGATCAAAATTGATTTCTTGGGCTATTTTCTATATTTTGGTACTCTTTACGTGTTTCTACATTCAGCAGTTCGCAAGAAGTTAATTTCTCATAAATATTTACATTTGTTTGCTCAGGAAGTTTAATAATGAAGGTATTTAGAATTCATATTACAATTTAGTTTTTGTGCTCTTTGATTATGTTATACATTCATTGACCTTTTTCCTGCTTAGTTGATTGTACTTATAAGTGGAAGATTATTTTGTTTCATCTATCACAAAAGCTGAATGTTTCTTATAGGACAATGCTTTTCAAACTTTATATATTTGCGACCCAATATTCAATCATAACTTTCACAAATAACAATGCATTCAATTCAATAATACTATAATTTGACGCTAAAGCTACAATACGGCTTTAACCTCTTACGTGCACTGGTGAATATATATATGTCTCACTCAACCGGTGCGTTAAAAGCCCCGTATTTCCGAAGTACGATCGTTTCTGTACACTGCTATCCATAAAATTATTCCGAAGGCTTTAGAATGCAATAAAAGAACTTAGACAGTGTTTGCGAAGAATTTACTTATTTCATAGAACTTTCTTATATATTCTTTTTGTCTACCACCTCAAAATACATCACATACGAGCGCCTATGTGGAAAATGGAGGCATTCGGAAGCAAATCGCGTAACTTTTAATCGACAGTGAAGGTATTATTTATAAACCTTACAAATTGTAAAGATAAAAGTGTTAATTTCTGTACGTAAGAGATTTTAGATTACAGACCCAATAGAGATTTCAGTTCTCCATAAAAGGGGAACAAGATAGAAACTTTCCAAAATTTTCGAACGAGCTTATCATAATAACTGAATATAGATTGCATAGATAAATTTGAAAATAATTAAATTCATCGAATAAAAGTATGCAATCAACAACTGCATCATTAAAAGATGATAATAAATGTGTTTTCAAAAGGTATTTGAAACTTTTTAAAAGCATTTTGAAAATTATCTTGTTCTGATTTTATAAATTAATTACAAAATTACTATGTAATATAACAATTTAACTTTAGTATCATTGAATAGTTAAATTTTAAGAAAGGTCTTTTTTTACTTTCTTTTTGTGTGTGCAATAGATAATGGGAGGGCTACTTCAAGAGTGACTCGGAGTAGCATTTGAAAAAGAAGACATCATTTTCGACCGAAATAGCATTGATTGAAGAGAAAGCCAAATGTGTGCTGTGGTTTCATGAAATTAATTCACCCATGAATGTTTAGCAAAAATTTCGACCTTGTCATGGACATTTCGATGTGTTGTATTCCTGATGCAAAATCAATAAAGCAATGGTATGAAATGTTTAAAGAAATAGGCAGAGTAACAGAAGACATGTTATAGAACACTACCTAGACATTCTCCGATTTACCAAGGGCGTACACGTTGAAATTCACGTTGTTATGAAATTTCGTGGGGTAAATGGTCTTATAAAAATTTCGTAACAGTACTTACAATACATTCGAACAAACATATATCTAATTATAATAAATTGAGTGCAATAAATATTTATAAAAAAAACAAAATTTTCGGTTTACTCTTCATATACGTAAAAGAACTTCCCATAAAAAAATAAGAAATATAAACAAATTCAAAAATATTAGGAGGATCGAAAAGTAATGTCGTTTTTGCGCATGTCAAAGCTGCTTTACCGTTTATGAGTTTATTGCGTAGTTGAAAGTCGTGCCAGAGACATTTCAAAGTTAAAGTGACTTGTTTAGTTGTGAAAACCTAAACCTTTAATTTTCTTTCCCCTTTTTGAGTGAAATGGCTAGCCAAATACCAGAAGAGATTCATATCCGCCATTTCATGCTTTAGGAGTTTCACAAGGGTAGTAATGCAACAGTTGCTACTAAAAACATTTGCGATGTTTACCCAAGTGCCTTAGATGTTCATAAATGCCAAAGGTGGTTTTCTAAGTTCAGATCCGGTAACTTCAATCTTTCCGACTCACATCGATCAGAAAGAGCAGCAACTTTAGACAATGACGTTATTAAGGGTGAAAGTGGAAGCAAATCCGTGTCAGACAATCGAGGAACTGTCAAATGCTCTTAACCAACTTGGTAGACCACCCAAGAACATTTGCAACAGATTGGTAAAACAAACAGAGCAGGTGTTTGGGTTCCGAATAATCTGTCTGAAGAAACCAGAGCTAACCCATCTGCGACATGCAACTTATTGCTTCAACGGTACAATACAGAACCGTTTTTTGATCGCTTGATCACTGAAGATGAAAAATGGGTCCTGTATGACAATCCAAAATGCAAAAGACAGTGGCTCTCTCCGAATGAACCACCACGAAGGACTGCTAAGCCAGGTTTACACCCAAAAAAGGTGCTTTAGTGTGTTTGGTGGGATATTCGCGGAATCGTCCATTTTGAAGTGCTTAAACCTGTAGAAACTGTTTATGCAGACCTTTATTGTGAACAATGAGATCGACTAAATCAATCATTAATTGAAACGTATCCAGCGATTATCAATTGAAAAGGAATTATTTTGCAACACGATAATGCAAGACCGCACTGCGCAAGAAAAACGCTGGAAAAAATTAATGGATAGGGGTGGGAGGTATTGTCTCACCCACCATACTCGCCTGAAATTGCGCCAACGGATTTCCATTTATTCCGTTCGATGCAACACTTTTTAACAAACAAAAAATTTCAAAATTTCCCAGATATTTTACTGAAAAAGCAATTGATTTTTATCGATCCTGCATTGAAAATTCACACACTAGATGGGAAAAGGTTGTTGAAAAGGAGGGTAATTACATCATTGACTAAAGAGAAAAACTTGTAAGAAATTTATTTATTCGAATTTACTGTAAAAAAACGACATAATATCCCGGTCCCCCTAATAAAAAGATAGAATGTCACAATTTTAAGGGAAACATGCAAAGAAAATATTCCTCTCTTATCATTTTCATTCAGCAATGCATGACAAATACATTGACCGTACAGTCACTGTAGCGAAATACACATGCTTCAACTGAACCTATGTTAAAATAAGAAAGAAAGAAAAAATTAAAGGGAAATATTTTTTTTAATTTTGAATAAATTTAAATTGTGTTTTATTCGAATATTTAAATTTTTGATTAGATTTGTGAGTGATATTACAATTCTTAGCAAAAAAATGAAGAAAGAGCAAAACCTTCTACTTACATAGAAAATGCTTCTATAATAACATTTTGTGTGTGTGTGTGTGTGTGTGTGTGTGTGTGCGCGTGTGTGTGCGCGTGTGCGTGGTGTGTGCGTGCGTGCGTGTGTGTGTGTGTGTGTGAGAGAGAGAGAGAGAGAGAGAGAAATAATATCCAATTAACAATTCAATTAATAGTAACTCTAAGAATAACGTGAATTTTTCAAAATTCTTAATTCAGGCTGTGTTGACAAGTCTTAGCTATACATAAGTAAAATACTATTAAAATAGAAATATTTTCGGTTCATGGAAACTGTTTTGAGAATATGTCCTTTTTTCTTTATTTTTTGCCCAAAAATTGCATTTAAATAACATTTACTGTAATAATATTCTTAAACCATTACCATGCTTGAATTCTAGTTGAAATGACTCAGAGTATGAAAAAAAATATTCATTTATACACTGTTTTAAAATTTAGGTTACGAGCTCATTTGCTAGATAAAATATGTAACATAAATAAAATCTCTAGGAGCAGTTATTTATCCGTATAGTTTATTTTGACATCATTTGAAAAAATACACTATTATTGTAGATTATTAAAGCTAAAATGTATCATAATAGGATTATAATATTCTTTTCAGAGAAAGTTATCATCTAACTAAGATATATTCCAGTCCTTTGTTGCCCATATCTTACCCTCATTCATTTTCACACTTAAATTCTCCGATTGCTTATAAATGCAACGAGGGGAGTGCGGTGACATAAGGCATGTTTCATGTCCAGAAAATTAAACCTGGTTTCCTTTCATAGAAAACGTGAGACAAGAGTCTCAGTTTCGGTGCGAAGGAATATATCTTTCCTGCTCGCCTCCTTT
Source organism: Trichonephila clavata (assembly GCA_019973975.1). Lineage (NCBI taxonomy): Eukaryota > Metazoa > Arthropoda > Arachnida > Araneae > Nephilidae > Trichonephila > Trichonephila clavata. The sequence continues at coordinate 66,424 of BMAO01021506.1, forward strand.
TCGGTAAGAATTTTTACAATATGACGGACTCCTTTAATTAAAACTCCATCTCAAAGTATGAAGCACCGTTATATTCATTAATATTTCAGTTTTGAGAGTAGAGACAGGAACAAATGTTAGATATCTTATGAATACGAGAGATGTTACAGAAAAGGATGTAGGAAGAGTGTCAAGATAACTAATTTTCCGAAATTGTAATCAATGATAAGGAATTGCAATGTCTTTTAACCATAATTAACGTAGGTATTTTAAGAAAATATTTATAATAAGTACTCATGAATCTTCCTAACACATATTTATAGGTAGGAACATTAATAACTAACGCAAGAAAATATAAATTGCAGGTTTAAAAACTTTCAAGATGTAGAGAATTTTTTTTTCAAAACACTTGTTTGCTTAAATGCGTAATTAATCCTAAATTGTGGTTCATAATTTGAAAGCTAGAGATGTGTATTATGTTCATAAAGAGAACCAAAGCTTAAAAAATTATTATATATACGTACAGAATCAAGGATCGGCAACCTTGTTATTGTGGCGTTCCAAGCCAATCCACAGATATAATTCTGGATATTGCTTGGTATGAAATATTTAAGACAATTACATTCCCGTGGCAATGAATGTAGTTATGGGGAGTAGAGGTCAAGATACAGACTTAGAGTTTAATTGTATTTTAATTACACACCATGCAAAATGTTTGATTAGCATAAAAGTAAATAACAAAATTTAACTATTTCTTCAACAAAAAAAAACTAACATTGCATAAGTATTTTCAAAAAACGTATCTTTTAAACATCGTTTAACACGAAGCTGAAATATTTTTTCGAGTTAAAGAATATTGCAAAACAACATAAATTAAATTTATTAAAGTACATTTTATCAACATAAGTGTGTATATATGCATATATTTAATAAAAATCAATGAAACAAAGACATTCAGTAGTAAAATTTAATATAACATTTTCGAGTTTTTTGAAAAACAAAACATTTAAGTAATCTGAAATTTTCTTTGCATTGTCTTTTTTAGCATCCAATTGTTTAATGTCGTCCATTTTATTATTTATTTCCCCATTTGAATGTGCGTCTAAATAATTGAACATACTCTTCATGATATTCCCCCTTTTGGATGTCGTGGGAAAGAGAGCTGCATCATTCTTTTTATTTTCGTCATCAAAATCTACATCAATGATATGTTTTGAGCTTTGAAACTCCAAAAGGACTTTGTCTCTTATAATTAGTATTGTATCCACATTATCATCATCTACTACAACGAATTGTTCTGATGATACATCGGATGATCGAATAATACAGAAACTTTCTCAAACGTTTCATTAAGTGTATAGTTTTTTCCATACTTTGTACAATCCCAAAAGGAAAATCTTTTCTTGTTAAGCGATTTTTGTTTTGTGTTAAGAGAAGAAAAAACCTTGAAAAAACATAGTACACTCATGGACAAAAAAAAATTTGCGCACCAAGAAAGAGTCTTCAAAATGAAAAGAAATTTTACTTACGTAATGACTACTTGGATATAAGTAAATGATTAGAAAATCAAAGAAAAAGAATCGGAGAATACCCTGTTGAACCCCTTCTAGCGCGAATACACGATGCAATACGATCGAGCATTGAGGCATACAAGTTCTATATGATGTCTTGAGACATTTCGTTCCATATTTGCTGTAACCTTGTCTCTAGTTTGTTCAAACTCGTGGGATACCCAACTCGTCATCCCAAATGATCCCAGATATGCTCGATAGGAGACAAATCGTAGGATCAGGCGGACGAAGGAAGGGTAGTAACAGTGCGGAGCCAGTCTTGTGACACCCTTGCCATGTGAGACTGAACATTGTCGTTGAAAAATGGCTCCTGGGAGCCGTTGCATGAGTGGCAATGCCTGTGGTTTCAGGATGTCATAGACATACCGCTGAGCTGTTATGTTGCCACGGATCAATACTAGGGGTGACAATGTATTGTAGGCAATGGCGCCCCGTACCTTCACACCAGCTGTGGAAACGGTGTGTCTCTGTAAAGAAAAAGCAGGATTGAGGCGTTCTCCACTGGGTCTCCACACACGAACACAATTGTCATCACTGATGAGATTGAATCTGGATTCGTCGTTAAAGACGACCTGGTTCCATTCCGCAGCAGTCCAGTTTCCTCGTACGCGGCACCACTCCAAACGGAGGCGTCAAGGACAGTACACGTAATGGGCACCATGATCCTAAATGTCCTTCAGCCAGGCGCCTTCGTATGATTCGAGAAGACACAAGAGTCCTTTTAGAAGGTGCTACCTGTGCCTGGATGGCGGCCGTTGAAGCAGTTGGCTGTACGCGTGCATTGCTTACGATGTGGCGATCTTCTTGACGACTGGTCTGCCGAGAGCGTCCTGAGCATGATGTTTGTGTAAATGACATCTCTCGGATCCACTGGTCTTAACACTTCCTCACAACACAATCAGAGCGGCTTAATTGACGAGCTACTTGCCAAGCTGACCACCCAGCTTCCATCATGCCGATGATTTTCCCTCTCTCAAACTGCGAAAGCTGCTCATATTGTCTTCGAAAATGGCGTAAAGGCATGTCTACCTCAGCCCTTCCTTTGTAAACGATTCAGCACACTCAAACAAGCTTTGTTTGCATGTTTTATACTCCACGGAGAACGACGTTAAACGCCCTTTACAAGCAATGTATAGAGCACAATCATGCTGAGTTTATAATCATTTGCATATCTCCCCAACATTTACCTTCATGCCAAGTTTTGTTTTGATCCCACAATTATTTCTTGATGCGCTATTTTTTTTGTCCATGAGTGTAGTTTGTTGGGACCGTTGTATTATTTCATGTTAACCTATATTTCCGTCTTGAGGATTTTCTCGTTAAACGTATATTTCTTCTACTATGTATTTATTTTTGAATAAGTATCAAAAAATATAAGTAAATACAAATGTGTGTCAATAAAGTTTAAAATTAAAATCATCCTCATACTTGTATACCAGCTCGACTAATAGAAAGAATGAGAGAAAATATGTGAGGCCCAGAAAGGAGGGACAGGATGATTTAACCTTATCTGTTGATTTTGTAGAGTGGTGTAGAATGCCCTTCAAAATTGCACCAAGTGTCATAAGTTACCTAAGCGCCTGATCTAATTTTTTTTACTATTACAATTTCACATTAACGTGATATATTCACTTTTGTTTCTATACTAGTATATCTATGTTTTTAGAAGTAGATTTCTACATTGAAATTAATGTTGAGCGCAAGTATAGTAAATAAAACACTGAACGTTAGCTTTATACTTGGTAAGAAATTGATTAATTTTAAAATAAATATAATTTTAAAATAAAATTCAGTAAAAAAATAGAGCCGGAATATTATACTTTAAGAGTAAAGCTAAAGCTTTCTATGATTAAAATTGTTCCAAATTTAGGTCTTATTTAATCGAAATTTTCCCTTCATCCTTTGTACAAGGCTTCACGCATAAATGTCATTTAAATAATTTTTTGAATATTTTAATTAAAGTTACTAAATTTATAATTCAAAATTTAATGATACATCTGCCTTTTATTGCAAATTTAAATTAATGCTAGATATTTTTAATTACATTTCTGCAAACATCTTACATTTTCAATACAAATGATTTTTTAAAATTTGTGAGCTCCAAGAAAAACAAACACATAAATTATTGAGGTAATATTCTATACTTTTATACTAATAATAAAAGATTGTCAAAATAAATTATCTAAAAGATCCGTTTTTATATATTTCCAACCGTTCTAAAAATAGCATGATGGTACAACTCAAAACGACCTAACCCCCATTAGTTAGTAATGGAGAGAGTCCGTTCTCTTTGTGTTTAAACATTGCTACTCTACAGCTAGTTCAGGAGTCATCACAGTCATTTTAAAAGATGCATACCACTCACCAGACATAGGAGATAAAGTTGTCCTTAAACGACAGATGCCGAATTCACAGTTTATATCATATAATACATCGAAGTTTATTAATTTTTCTATCAGATTCGCATGCTACATAATTTATTTTTCTTTTGAAAATTATTTTGATGGAATCATTTTCAAATGCCATGTATTTTAAACAGCGTAGGTGGTCTTGAATTTTTGTAAACTTCAGATGACAAGAGTGCCCACTGAGTGCGCAATAAATAACTGGATAAATTCATTTGATGTCATAGTCACATGAAAACTACAAACACGGGTTTTCAGCCAATCAGCTCATAAAATTTTGTAACGTCCTAGTCACATGATAAATGTAATCCATTGCTTCCAGCCAATCAGTTCATGCACGTCGTTGGTGCCAACTTTTGCTTTTTGCAGATTCTTCTAAAATGTATACATATGTTAAAAAGTAATGCATATACATAAAAAAATGCACTTGATTTAAAAAAAGCATGCATAAAAATCTTAATATTTTAACCTGATCCACATTCTCAGTAAACCGAAACTAAACCGAGCAGAGGAGCTGAGCAAAAGCAATTGCCTTTGGAGTTCATCAATATATACAATGACGCATTAATTAAAATAGTGGTAGCCATTTACAGTGTGCGAAATGATCATTTGGCGAATTGATAAATGGTGGTGCTATATCACCAACCTGGGGGAAGGGGGGATGTTAGACTAGAAAAACCAAAAGTTAGTTGTGATCAGGACGAACTAGAGATCCGAGTGCCTCAAGAGCAGAGGAGATCCGGACAGAAACTGAAGGTGCTAGCATGAATTGAAGATCCAAACAAGAACAGTTGGGGTTGCAACATCCTGTTCACCAAATGTAGAGGACTGTCCTCATGCTCAGTAAATCAGAACTAAACCAAACAGGCTGAGCTATGCAATATAAGTAGAATGTGTTATTGGAGTTCCTGTTTCCGTCCGGAAACTTCACCTCCTTACCGGATGATTTTTAGTTGTATTGCAATAGCAAGCATGTCCCTCACGCAAGTGCTTTAGCGTTGTTTAAGAGACTTGGATGGTTTTGAGAAAAATTCGTTTAATGGGTTGACCCGCATCGACAAAGTCATTGCTCGGAAGGAAAAATTCCACGTTAGATTGGGTTTATGAACTTTTAAGGTTTCCTAGTCGGTAATTGGGTAGCAGCCACTCAAATTCGGCGTGGGCCAAATGATTTTAACTTGGAAAAAAGCAGGGTGTGCTACTCTTCTACCATTGGGGGATAGAAAGTCTGATAGTGTGTGTGTGTGTGTGTGTGTGTGTGTGTGTGTGTGTGTGTGTGTGTGTGTGTGTGTGTGTGTGGTGTGTGGTGTGGTGTGTGTGTGTGTTGTGTGTGTGTGTGTGTGTGTGTGTGTGTGCGTGCGTGCGTGCAATTTTCAGCAAATTCAGTGCAATTTTCCAAGTCGAAATCCAATCCTCTAATCTGTACTAGCATTACCGTGTCTTCAGCGTGTATGTAAATAGTTGTGATTCTTGATCTAGGAATATCATTGCCATACATATTAAAAAGGGTTGGAGCGCACAGCTGCCCTGGGGTACACCTGATCTTATGAACTAAGCAAAAGAAATTTCATTTGGCTTACTTCAATATACAAGGTGTGACATTTAAATTCCCGGACGGTGCATACCTTAGTCGTTAGGCTTGGTGTGAAGGAGTGGAAATAGAATACAGTTGACCTTGAGCTTTCCGGTTCTGGTTGCATCTTATTTCAATATCCCTCTATCGAGTTCAAGTTGTTTTTATCCTTGTTTGACAAAGATGGTGTATCGAAGTGCCGCAAACATGATAGGGTAAAAATCGAGCTGCTTATAAATTTGAAATTCCTCATGAATTTTTTTAATTTCTAGGTGAATGTTTTAAATTGTTAAAGGAGTGTTTGGAGATAATTGTGCGTCCCATGGTCATATATTTGAGTGGCGTAAAGGATTTTCGGAAGATCGGGATGTTGCTGAAGATGATGAAAGTTCTTGTCGACTGTGACTTTAAGAATAGGTGATGTGCTCGTCGTTTTTGTTCGATAATGGCCTTATCATGATTAAATGTGAACTTCGAGGCTAAACGGTAAAACAGCAGTACTACATTGAGGTCCTGAGAAAGTTTAGAGAAAGTGTGATGAACAAAAAGCAAGATATCTGTAGAGCAACAACACATGGATTTTGCACCAAGGCAACTCCTCGGTACACATTACGCTTTCTGTAAAACAGTTCTTGGTGGACAAACTCATTACTGTGCTCGGATATCCACCATACGACTTTTACCTGTTAAAATTAAAAGAGCATTAAACGGGAATACAGTTCAGTCTATAGGAGAGTTAAAAGCAAAATTTATGCACTCATTGAAGATTGTGACAACTAATGAGCCCCAATATTGCTTTCAACGGTGGAAAACTCACATGCAGTTACGCAATGATAGGGAAGGGGGTATGTTGGAGTGTATTGAAAGGCATTTGTACAATGCTTTCAATACGGATAATTTTTAAGACGTTTCTGGTTGTGACAGTAGTATATACAATATTAATTAAAGTAGTGGTAGCTATTCACAGTATGAGAACTGATCGTTTGGCGAGTCGATGAATGGTGACGCTAGTGGTAAAGGAATGGTGGTGTCAAAAATTTTATCTAAATTTTACAAGAAGAATAATAAGTACAAGTCTAATAACGGTTTTGAAATCAATGGAGATCACGGGGTTGTATTCAATGTTTGACCCTCATGAAACTAGACCGTTGTACATTTAATTCAAGATCCCGATACCCTGAAAGGCACTGAGGAGACTTGTAATTTATCTGCAAGGAAGATAGAAGAAAAAATATTTAGAGTACGCCCTAGCGGAACTTTTGGATGCGATGGAAAAATTAGTTTCGTATAATAATAAGGAAAGTGACGAAAAAAACCCCTAGTGAGAACAAAAATGAAAATCGAGTGTGTTCGCAACGTATTTCCGCATGAGTCACTCTTGTTATTAATAATGTTTTAATTGCTTAATTTAGTTCAAGTGTTTCAAGGTAATTGGTCAGAAGGCCGAAGAACTAAGTAAATACTGTAGACAAAAGAAAATAATAATCATGTCTTAAAGTAATCATCAATTCAAATGAAACTATTTTTAGCAATACTGTTATACAGTGGTTATACTTTACCTCAAGAGAAAAGTATTGGGAAAATGTAACTCATTTGTAAGTAGAGCACTGGCAAATAGCATATATTACAAAATGAAGAGGTATCTTCATTTTAACGATATATAAATTACAGTGTGACAGAATAATACCTATCTCAAAGTAAAACCATTTTATTGATGTACTTAAGAATTTTTTCAACTATTCAGAGCGTTTTCGTAATTCTTAAGTATTGATAAAAGAACGGTCAATTGTTTGGACATTGTATGAAAAATGTAGATTGTATGTAAAAGAAAACTAAAGTTTCATTATAAATTATGGATATCCATTTTATATGAAAATTATAACTGAATGAAACCTACATATATTGACATAATATCATGAAAAGAAGCAATATCTAACCAGCAAGCCATGAAAACTCTTAAGATCAAAAGAATAAAACTTCAATAGTATGAAAGAAGAAACTAATATCTAGTAATACAAGCTGTTATTCCATGCAGCTGACTGACTCTAAGTATGTATTTGGGCTTGGGTCCTGAAACACGACTTTGCAGGTGGACTCTAATATTGTCCGTTACTCCACTGCACATAACATAAATGCTAAAAAGTAAATAAACATTTTTACTGTCATCTTTTGCAACAATTATCCCTTCATGCAATAACAAAAAATACTTCTACACTACAAGCTTTGCTTCGGCGAGAGTGAGGGAGATTTTAAAATAACGTCGTAATACGTTATTTTACTATCTATATTATTATTACTATCTACTGTTATTTTACTACACGAGAACTATTGTTGATGGATCTAGTAATTTTAAACTATTGTCAACTGTGTGACAAAGACGACACCTGAGCTGGCACCTCCCTCTCCTAACTACATTACTACACCAAAAGGAGGACGTGTTGTGACGGGTCTATTCGTGAGATCTTTCCTACTAATCCTCTTGGGGAAACTTTGAAGCTAGCATTTACATTAATTCACAGCCTTTCAAGAAGAACACGAGATATATGTAAATTAGTTTGACTATATAAAGTCTAGGTTTTGTTGATTTGAGAGAGAAGGAGCCGGGATGCCGTCACGTAAGTGCTAATATTGGAATAGTTCCTTCACAAATCTAACGCGCGTTAAGAAAGTAATTGATGAGATTAAATTATTAGATTGAGGATTTAAGATAGTACAATCAGAATCGGCTATCGGTTCATTAGTGCTTGTTCTCCTTATCTATTTCTGGTAGTCGGGTTAAATTAGAGTTGAATATTAGGAATAATCGACGCTTTAGATATCACTCCTAGGTTTCTTCTTATAGTTTCACTTGTGAATGTTTAAGAGTGTGTTCAAAGTCAGAATAAATCTAATTGTTATTATGGAGTAAGTTGCTGATGCTTTGTTTCCCCCACACTTAGAGACGTGCGGGACAGAGAGAGAGGGGTGCCGGTTAGAGCCCCTCCCCCACAGTGTGACCCTCGACAGATTTAAAGTGAATCGGCACCCTCTGGTCAGCGTGTCTTCAGTGGCACCAGGCTCGAGTGCATGACACGATAGCTACGAGTCTTTGACCTTGACCACCGAAATAATGTTTGTTAGGAAACCTCCAGCGCCCATATATCCCTTCCATGATATGAAGAAATTCCATTACAAAAAAGCGCAAAGTTGCAGAAACGGAAATCAAAATGTTTTAGTAATGGTCAAATTGTAATAAAAGCAAATGCAACAAGAGTGCAACTTAATACAGAACTATTAAGCTACCAGCGTGCAATACACCTGGAAACAAGTATTTAGAAGGAAAAAAACATTTATAATCACTGAACAATTTATGTTGCTTCAATTCAAACGAAAAGTGGTATTTTTACCTATTAATGCAACTTCATGGATTCCTCTTATTTCCCGGAAGCTCAAACTAGCTGTTCTAGACTAGGGGTCGGCAACCTATGGTACGCTTGCCACATGTGGTACGCGGTACTATTTCTAGTGGCACAGCGCCCTTCTCAACAAATTTGTCAATTTTTGAGTGGATGGAATTTGATAAAATTGTAATGAACCTTATTTGACAAACATCTTCAGAATTATGATCAATTATGGAATAGCGAAAACATTTGAAAGATAAATCGAAAGTTAAATTTACAGCTTTTCTGTAAATTATTGAAAGTCATTGCTGGAGAGATTCAATCGTTTGAAGATAGAACATTGCATGTACTCTGCTTTCCGCTTTTGGTTCTTCATATCTAAGTTAAAAATCTTTCCACATATAAAAAAATATTTCGAATCCGCAAAGAAGTTGTTTAACAACTGAATGCTCGGAATCGTGTTAAATATAATGTCACACATTATACCCCTGATTTTGCGATATGAAAGTTTGTTTATTCTGCGTTTCAAGTACCTTCACATTGAAATTTGAGTGTTTCTATTTATTTAACTATAATAAAGAGAAATACTTATATTTTATGCTGTATATTTCTTATTTTAATAAAAATGTTTAAAAATGTCAAAGCTTAATTTTCTTCTTTTTTCGTTGAAGAAACAGTTACATTTTATGCTATTTATTTTTATGTTAAGAAATATCTTTAAATGATGCAAAATTAATATACAAAAAAACTATAAATAATCTATATTATCGACCTCTATTCTCTAACTCCGCATAAATTAGCACTTGAATCGAATTGCTTAAAAAATGTCCTACTGTGGGTCATGCTGAATCATATTGATAGATTGGTTTGGCACGTCACAGCTGAAAGGTTGCCGACGCCTGGTCTAGACTTGCTTGATTTTCGAATCAATGGAAACTATCTTGAGAGAAATTGGTTGTTTATCAAGCTAATGGAGATTTCTAAGGCTTAAAAATCAATTTGTTGTCCAAAATTTCTCCAAAACTCTATTTTGATTGAATACAATTCATTTACTTTTGATTTATTATGTTCAAAGATTCCTCATCATTGGAGTGATCCAGTTTTAATATATTTTAAGCAAATTGTTCAGTAAAAAAAATTTCGAATTAAAATGGGTGCATTCGGCAGGAGTGCGGTCATGTTCGCTCACTCGTGGACATCACTGTCCAGTGAGACATTTGTATCCAGATGCCTCTGGATACCCTCTGCGCAGATTGACGGATGCACGAAAAATTTGTCAGAGTTCCAAGTCCTCGAGAGTGGAGCATCAGTTGGGTCACATGGTCGAAGCTCTAAATGATAAATTTGTCAACTACAGACTTCGTGTCTTTTTAAAATGTGAATATTAGTAAATGTATCAAATTTAATTAGAATATTCTTATGAATTTAAAGTTAAAAATAACCAAACACAATTAAAAAACAAATTTATGCCTACATTTATTACGCGACTAAAGATTATTCCATTTTAAATTACAACTAATAACAGATAAGTTATAAACAAAAAAAATAACGGTCAAAGCATTTCCAAAACTCAAAATACGCATAATAATGAAAATATTTTAGAAAATTCTTCAGATTATTAAGAGTGTAAAACAAAAACAAATTAAATATTTAAAAAATTTTCAAGACACATTTTTATTTTAGAGGCAAAACTTCAAACGCTTGTGTCAAGTGCAAAACAAAATATATATAATTTTTAAAAATTTCGTTTTTGATATGTAATGTGCATATATTATACTTTCATAGTTTAAACAATCTTTTTCCTGAGAAGCGTATATTACATTAAAATGAAGCAAGAAATAAATAATGACACATGAATAGTGTTCATATAAGCTATTATATTCTTATTTTTGTCATTACAAAAAAAAAACAGACTTGTATTTTTGAAATGTAATAATCTGTTATACTTTTAGCATTTAGTGATTTCAAATTTTTTTAAAAATTTGACTCTTTTCTGTTATATTAAACATTTTCTCTTCAATATTTTCTTCGTTAATCCTGGGAAGTTTTGTTTTTATTTTATTTTTTCCAACTCTTATGTTTCAATTATTCAGTAAAATATTAATTACAATAGTTTTCACGCGGTTAGTAATTTCAAAACGTCAAAATGTATTAAAGCTTTCCTAAAGTATGCCATATAGCTTTTTGTTTTGTTGAATTTTTAAAAAATTGAAGTTGTCAGTTACTTTACTTTAGTTATAACAGACATACATGCTTATTTAAAATTAGTATTCTTCGTTCTGTTTATTCTTTTTTATTTTACCAGAGGATAAAAATATAAATAAATAAATAGCGTTAATTCTAAAATTTTACAAAAAAAATGTATTTAGCAATTATATTTTGATTCAAAAATAAGTATTATTATCAATTAATTATTTGACATGAAATATTATTTTTTCACTTTTATGTGTTTATTAAACAAGTAATGAAATATTAATACAAACTAGTTGATAACAAGCTTGATCTTTACCGGCGTAAAAAAGTTTTAAATAAAATCAATATGGAATATACTTTACTATATTTATAAGAAATTATATTATATTTATTATATTTATATGTGTTATATTTATACTTCGAGGTAAAAAGTTATTACTCAAGAAGTTAATAAAACAAAAATGTCATCAAATAATATTACTCAGCCAAATCAATAATGATGATTAAAATTCATTAATGCATGCAACAGGAAAAAATAATTTCATATGCAACTCCAGTTTAATTTCGTGCATAATTACTAATACAAATTCCATACAAAAGTAACAAGCTTGGTAGTCTTAAGAAAAATTATTAATTAACTTCATTTTCTGAGACGTAAAAAAAATGTCATCTAATTCAATAATTGAGATGAATTTTTTTTAAAAAAAATCTCAGCTGAAAAACTGCATTGTTAAAATAAGTATAAAAAAAAAATGTTCCAGAATATTTCAAATTAAAGCAGCTGATTTCAGTCAGTGATACTACTAGCGACATCTACAGAGGAATGAAAAAAATAAATTTATTTAATATATATATATATATAGTACGTTAGGTTTAATGTGGAATTTCAAGCATATTTTTTAATGATCGCAACTCTGTTTAGTAACTTCATTTGTTATTGTGTTGACAATTATTTGCTGCAAGAAAGTTTCGGACAAAAATCGAAAAACAGAAATTTTTTCTTAAAAAATCCTACATAAATTATTTTTAAATGGTATATCTTTAAAAATTCCTTTGTTAAAAGTTTAATTAAATTAAAATTTGAAAAATAAATTATTGTTTCTAATCAGTATAAGGAATCTTTAAATAAATTCAGAATTATTTTGAAAAATATTGAAAATATTTTTTACAGGAAATAAAATTGTCATTAATGCATTCATATTCTATTTATTTTTTTCTAAAAAAAATATGATATTTGATTCTATATTACAGTTAAAATTTTGTTAAAATGAAACCATTCGTAAAGGTGTTGTCTTCATTACAAATACCCTTGTCCGATATTCTGATAACATTTAAGTGAGGTAGCTAGATATTGTAGAACTGTAGCTAAAATATTTACAAAGTATATTAGAAATAAATAATTTTAAATTAATCATAAAAAAGTAAATATTTTTCACAATAATGTTTAGTTTGCAAGCATTTCAAATATAAATTTCTTGAAAACAATGTTTTTATATGTCTTTTAAACCTGTAACGTGTACGATCGAATTAATTCAGTGCTAAGTAGCACACAATTCGATTTAAGCACACAATAGATTCCAAACTAAGCACACAATAGATAATTAGACAGAGGCCCCCGTATTTAGTGTTCCTCTAATTATCACATTTGAACATAAGCAAGTGCCGTCTGCATTCATGTAAATAACGGCGTTTGGTTATCGTGATTTCGTAAATTTAGTTAAAGGCTGTAACTTCGGCACATTAGTAGAACATTCCCCCACAATAATTGCGCAGATTGACGTACGGAGTGACCAAGATGTCCAGATTGGACATTGAATCGTCCAAAAAAGACCGAGTATTATTTTCTCATGCCTAGGGGATAACAGATGTGAGACGGTTCAAAAAATGGATTTGGCGTCGCTACACCAACATGCAGGTGATTTTAATCTGAACGTCCTATAGAAAGAAAATTCGGGTGAATAGTATCCATTGTGTCGGGGTCCCTCGTACGAGCAACTTGAATGAAGAGGAATGTCGGCCTGTCGTGACAAAGACCAACCCTCAGTGTCAATGTGACAGGGCGATTTCGTCATTCAGTACCGGCTTTTATCTCCAAGCACCAATGGAGTAGACATAAAGTGAGGTGAGCAGTGTGCAGATCTGTTACGCTCACCAATCAGAGGTGATGGGGAGCGAGAAAGGGGTCGGCCCAGGGAGTTGAAAGGGACGGTTCGCAAGTTGACGAGGACCTTCTCGATCTCTTTCAAGTTTCGTCAATACCTTCCAATTGGATTTTTTACGAAGACGCTTGATAGAGGTTGCGGGGGCAGCCACACCTCATGGACCAAAGAAGATGAACATAGCAGACTTTTGAAAGACGGAGTACCAGAGTCGGCGGAGAAACAGCTGGAATGAATTGTCGTTGAACTAGAACTTTTTTACAGCGAAAGGCTGTGAACTTAACAATAATGAATATACTGTTTTGTTTGTTTAATTTGGAATAAAATGTCTTTTTGGCAAACAGCTGTGGGATCCTTTCGCTACCATGTTACGAAGTAATTTAAATTGATCCCGACGCCACAGGGCATTGTTTCTTACATTTTACAATTTTTTTTATAAAACATCAGTATCTGTACAAAAAAGATGGAGGCGGAAAGAAAATTAGATTCAGAAGCAAATTAATAGGAAGACTTATACGAAACTATGATAGTGATACAAATATAAAAAAGTCGTGTAGACCAAAATCTTCTGGAATTCTGCGACTAGCAGAACTTCATTTCTTTGTTTTGTTCCACCAACATCAAAAACGAAGCTCGCATAAGATGTTGTTTGATGACATAAAAAGGTAGCAAACGAAAAATGGAAAAAGGTATACAGTATAATAATTCCAATCTTCGGCTATAGGTTCCACCTTGCTTAATAATATATCGTGCAAAAAAAGGAATATTTTGTTTTAAAGTAAATGCTAATATTATTATTTTTCCCTTGAAAAAATATAAATAAATATTTTTACTGATAAAACGATATTTTTTTCGAAACATCAATTAGGAAAGAAGATAATAAAAAGCAATGTACATGAAATATTGCAATACTCGGCACTTTTCTGCAATGTGAATCAAATACAAAATAAAATGAAAAAATTTTATTGATTTTTATTTTTATTTTTTGCTCAAATAAGCTTCTAAAATGTGTTTTCTTCAATAAAAAGAATAATTTTTCGCCAGTTCTTTTAAAAAATGTGTGTGTTAAGAGATTATAATAATATAAATTTCTTTGGCATAAAAATCTTCCGCTAAAAGTACTTTCTTAAGAGAAAAATTTTGTACAAAATATCTAGAAAAAGACAAAATCTTTCTTTCAAAAACAAAACCCAAATCTCTCTAAAAAAGTTTATGTATACTTCATGTATGTTCATAATCCTAAATATATTGTAACAAAACAATATCAATTGGACGAACACAAAACACCCAGACGAAACAATAAAGATTGCACAAAGAAGGAATAAATCAGGAATTTTTTCATACATGCATACAATTCTGAGACATTTTGTTATTTCTGACAGTCCCCAACGCATTACGAGTTGGCAGACCTTAATATATATTTATAATATGAAATATCTGTCTAGGGAAATAGGGAAAAAAGAAAAGGGACAGCAATCAAAGCATTTGGTTGCTAAGCAACAGGCTCCTACATTGACAGATTAATTGAAAATGCATTTCGGACTTTAGTAGCTGCCAGCTATTTCTAAAACTTTGTACAGACATTTCACGATTTAATTTACTTCTGCAATAAGAAATAAATGGCACGTTTCTTGTTGAGTTGATTAAGAAGTTTTTAGTTGAATAAAAGAATTATTGTCGGAGGAGAGGATTTTCTGAGACATGAAACGGAGTATGTTATGAGTTGTCTTGACTAAAGCAGTACCAAAAATTTAATAAGAATTAATTACTATATGCTAATTTGCTTAAAATGTAAAAAACATATTTGCATTTTAGGTACAATATCACAAGAACATTGTCCATTATTTTTAGGATTATATTTCTTCATTAAAACCTTAATTAGCACTTTCGTCGCTTTTGTTTTTAAAATTATTTTCCTTCGAAAATATTAATTTATAAATTTTGTTAGATTTAATAGCTGAAGCATTCGAATATTTTAAGAAATGAAAGTAGATATACGTGAAATTTAGTCTGTTCATATTTGATCTAAATTAAGTTGATCAAATAAAAATTTAATTTAGTGAAACATTTAATAACTTTTTGACATGCGCTTAAAATTTTTCGATGGTAATTTTTTAATAGTAAAATTTAAGTTATTGTGCCATTAAAATTTAAGATTTATTGCTAAGAAAAAAGTGTTATCATTCACAGTATTAAAACATTATTGCCATATAAAACTAATATGAATATTTGCCTATTTTACCTTTTACACTCCACTTCTAACAAATCTTTTAGGAACAATCGCAAAATGTCCCCAAACATTAAGCTGGTAATGGTGTAAAAAATAAAATAAAACATCATCTATAGTGTTTTTGAAACTATTTAAATTTGCTTCTCCCGGCGTTGCACGGGCAAGCAAAAGTGTAAGTGGACAAGTGTAAACCTATGCGCTTGGAAATGTCCTCTTCCTCTCTCGTTTTCAGCACTTCCTAATTCGAGTGTGATTTCGATATTTGTGTCATTAAAATTCCCTTTTCAAAATTTCTTCCACCTCTTTATCCCGTCGGACGGGTCTGTTCCTTCTCTGCTTTGCCCATCATTGCTCGGGCTTTCTCCGAGGTTATAGCTTTATCACCATGCACCTTTTCCATTTCCCTCCCATCGCCGTCAGTGATTTTTATATTTCTGCCATTAAAATTGTCTTTTCCAAAATTTCTCCCGCTTATTTTCCTTGTGAGACAATTTTCTTTTCCCTGCGTACGGCTCTTTCCAGTATAAAACTCTTTTTTTTTCTCAGGAGTAAGATCTTTTTTCAAATTTTTATTTTCGATTAACAATTTAAAACTCTAATCGAGTTTTATTCACAAGAAAACAAACAATGTATGAATTTATATTAAATAATTAATTGAGTAATGAATAATAGAAATCAATACTGCTTTAGATATTTTTTTTAAAAAATATTAATTTATATCTATTTTAAATTCTTACAGTTAGCTATTGAAACGATTGCTTGTTTCTGGATGTTTGATTGTTTTAAAATTCGTATGTAAACAAACGTATCTGTCTGCTTGAGGCTATCTTTTCACTGAATGCTGAACGCAGAAACGCTGTGAGAATTTTGCTGAATATGCAACAATTAAATTTATAATAAAGAGAAATATACTCACCATAGAAAACAAGTACTTACAGCAATGTGCTTAAAGTTTCTTAATTTTAAAAGGAATGTCTGGTGATGCCGCACTATAACAAGATGTCTGTATTCTTATTCCTATAAAATGTGACAAAATACCTTTGTTTTCAGTAATAAGATATTGCAATCACAATTATTTCTGTTTTATAGGTCCTTTTTTTTTATATTTTAATTTATTTATTATTAATATAAATATATTATTTTTTTAAAAATTCAGATTGACGTAAGTAAAGGATTGTTTTTCCACTCACGCACACCTCTCTAATTGTTCGATGATTTAGCGAAAAGACGAAATAATTTTATATGACTCTCATTTTTACCCTTCCCTGCCCTTTACTTTTCATCCACGCGATCTTACAAAATACACCTGTGGTAAACGCAAAACTCATTATAATATATTGGCCTTTCTATTATAACGATGAGAAGACTAATTCCTGTTTCAGTTTTCACATAATCCAGTGATTATTACATCAATAAATCGTTTAAAAAAAGATGGTATAAAAGAAGTACCTTGTCCAAAAGCTGACGCTGTATATAAGGATGTCATTTCAGAGGTTGATAGCTTCAATTAAAGAAAAGAAACATACCAAGTAAGAACTGGTGGCATCGTATCTTTTATTATCTTATACGAGGGATGATCAGAAAAAAAAGTTTACATGCCGCAACATTTGAAAACTACGTATTGGGGAGAAAGATTTTTCCCCAGAGTAGAGACTAATGTCGCTACTTGTTATAAAGCTGGTTTGAGCGTAGATTGTGAAAGTTCAGGAAGATTGAAATGGCAAGAGCTTAGGAAATTGGTCTCGTTTGGAAGTGAGAGCCGTGATTTGATTTTTATGGGCAAATAATGCGTCCGCATCTGATATTCACAATCAAATCGTGGAAGTCCATGGTGAATAAGCAATGAGCAGACAACATGTAGCGAAATGATGTCACTCTTTTCAATCAGGCAGACAGGGTGCCAAAAACCGCAGTATGGCAAGGTGCGGGACGGCCAAGACAGAAATCAACACGGCATGGATTGAAGAAATGATTCAAAATGATCGACAGGTAACTGTGAATGAAATCTAGTCCGAGCTGGGATTAAGCTGTGGTAGTGTGCAACATATCCGTTTCTGATATTCTACAATATTCCAAGACAGTGCTGTGAAAACATCCGCCAAGACCTAGCTCAATGAACAGAGACCTGAAGGGTTAAACAATTTGGTTCTGTGTTCTGATAAATGCCTAAATAGACTTGTTGTTTGTATCAAAATGTGAAAGGCACATATGCCTCTTGATTCCCTTTTGTATTTTCTGTCTATGGCTAACAAATATTTATTTATTATATCTGTAATCTTTTTTTTTCTGATCACCCCTCGTATATTGACCTAATCATCCTTCATAATTTCTGTAGCAATTGGACAAAAGCTTAGACCAGTTAACTTTCCTTATTGCATTAACTCGGCAGCAAATAAATGGATATTCCTTAAGAAAAAGGAAAGGACGATCTGCGTTCAAGTAAAGAAGTGTGTAGTTCTGGATATTGTGTTTGCCTGGCCAGTGTGAGAAATCAGATGCCAAAGATGGTTCCCAACAATAGAAAAGATGCATGTTTGCCAAATGTGACATCACCTCGTGCCTTGCAACATGCTTCTCATCTTTTCATGTAAAATAATCACCATTAAATTTAATTTTCTTTATGACGGGTAATGGCTCCTTTGGGAGTATTTTTCTAACACCCTAAAATTTAAATATAAACATAATATTTGGCAAAATAAAATATATTTCATTAAATGCTATTGTTTAATGTTGTTAATAAAACATAAAAAACTGCGAGAAATTCAAAAGAGAAAGAAATAGTCTACGAAAGGGTTAAAAGTCCGGTCCTATTCATAAATAATAATAAACTTTAGCACTGTTCGAAACAATAACTTTAAATCATATATGAATCACGCTCTCTTCCACCAGAGAACGCTAGTTGCGTTATATGTAAAAAAAATTCTTTTTTTAGTGGTTTTGGGAGACGCCCAAAAAGAAACGATCTCTGTTTACAGCGATTTAAATTTTGTTATATCTTGTGTTCATATGTAGTGTAACAATGTATATAAATTCTAAACAAATAATTGTAATTAAAATTGATTTCAGTATGAAATAAAGAAGAACATTTTTTACAATTTAACAACAGCTTTCAACAGCAAAAACGACACACCTGACTGCTCTCCCCCAGAAAACATCAGAAAAGGTAGGACAATATTTATTTTATTAAATAATCTACCTTATTTTTTAGTATAAAACTTTCTAAAAATCAAGAACTATTTTTAACAAGCACCTTATGAAAGGAGAACTAAGTGAGAAAATAAAAACATTTACACTATTACAGAATTTCTACTGATATTGTGTGTTGTGGCTTCTAATGTCACCTGATCGATGGTTTTGTAAGATCCAGGTTCACGAAATTTCTCAAGACAAGGAACTAAATTTTATCTGTTGTTAGCTACACCATATAGATAACTTTGAGCACCATGCAGGTAACAGCATGATTCGGCTCCATGTCACTCTAATTTTGAGGAAGAGCTCTCCGAGATGTGGTCAGTGGGCCACCAACCTCTTCGTTTCTACTACAAACCTCTCGAAAACATTTTCATTTCGAGAAATATTTGGAGTACCCCTCTTGTAGCAAAGGCACTATACATTTACAAACATCCATGTCTTCTGCAGGATTCAAATCCTGGTATTACGGGACAACAGTCCGCTTCACTAACCACTATACCATCTAGGTGGCTTCTGATATTGAGAATCTATAACTTTCAAAATTTCATTGAAATTTGGATCATTTCCTAAAAGCTCTTGAATCATGTTCTTATATGCATTTCAATAATGTACGGATGTTGATATTTTATTTCTTAAATTTCGATCACGTACGAAGTACAATTTTATGGGAAACGAAAATGTTGATTCTTTAATGCTGGACGGGGGGAAAAAATGTTTCTTTATTTTTTGTTCATTTTTCTCTCTCTGACCAAATCCTATTACAATGGTCTGAATTTATGACCACCATCTGATAAGTACAATTACGTCTTCTCATTAAGTTCATAACTGACATCAGACTTGTGATTCTACTTTTAAAATTTTACATTTACTGATTTGGTTAAGATAGTTAAATATTAAGATTCTTCACATAGTTCTTTTTAAATTAAAAAATGCTTTTATTATGCATACATTTTAAAATCCAGTGCACTTTCTTTACCTATGGGTGTTATTGTTACTCGCAAATGTATGCTTTTTAAAAGAAACTGCAAAGTACAAAAGTGGCCAACAGCAATGCGCATGAACTGATTGGCTAAAAACACCTGTTTGTAATTATTGTATCATGTGACTGTGACAGGCATACCTTTTTACTGAAACCCAGATTTTAAAAAAGCAAATACAAAAAACTTTAAAAAAGGTAAATCAAATACACACATATGTATAGGAAAAACTTAGCAAATATAGGCACCAAAACACTTAATTGAAATATACTAAAACACTTTCCGTTTTTCCGACATTAAGGTATTTCAAACAATAGAGTATGGTTTCTGTACTGGTATATGAACAAACCTCAAACTCTTGTTGCTGTGTGTATGAAGAAGCTCCAAACAATTGACGCAATAGCTCATATTTGACTACCTTTTTAGGTAATACGTGCAAAATTAAGGGAAATATGGGCAGTTGCATTATTAAAAAATTTAGAAAAGGTGCCATCTCTACATTTACCTTTTCTAATTGGAAATGCATTTTTCAACAATTACATGTTTGGCAATGATAAGAAGTAAATAAATTTAAACCTTTGTTATTGAACAAATTGCATCA
Organism: Trichonephila clavata; assembly: GCA_019973975.1. Classification (NCBI taxonomy): domain Eukaryota; kingdom Metazoa; phylum Arthropoda; class Arachnida; order Araneae; family Nephilidae; genus Trichonephila; species Trichonephila clavata. The sequence continues at coordinate 86,684 of BMAO01021506.1, forward strand.
CAAAAATGTGTCGAAGATTTATCTATAAATTAAAAATAATTGAATGCAGAAAGTCAGAACTATTAAATTAACACAAATTAATACAAACTTAAGGGGGAAAAATCACACTTAATGAGAACATGCACTTGTATCATGCGCTGCACTCATTATAATAGAAGGAGTCGCCTTTTAACTCGACACATTTCTCATGGAAACAGGAAGGTAAAGTGCCTTAAAATTGCATTCATTTCTGTCCTTCATTTTCATCATAGTAGTAGCATCACAAACAGGGTATATACAGTATGCATTCTGTTTCCTAACACTTGCTGTTTCTCTGCGTTTTTTCACTACATCTTCTCTATGAGCACCATTTACAATTCTCTTCTTCGTAGAAACCAGATCTTCTGCACTTTTCAGCTCTCTTGTAATATTCTTACGTCTTCCATCATTTCACTTAGTTGTCTTCAGGGTTGGAATTGGACTCAGCTTCCTCCAAAAAGGTTGCTGCAGACTTCGAGAATTCAGTAAGGGCTAGAGATGAGCCATGTGCTATTGTAATTTGGCCTAAGTTAGTATAAGGAAGAGTCTTGTGGACGTAAAATGAGCTCAAAGGACGTGTGGGATTAGAGAATGGTACAGGAGTAGAGTTGAAAAGTATTGCTTCCTCAAAATTCGAAACTGCCTGCATTACCCGAAATTTTACTGCCTATATTTTTATTCTAGTGACATCATTCAAAATTTGACATTTCTGCTGCTGAAGAGAGAAAAAACGTAACCACCCACTAAAGTTGACGGATCCTACACTCACATAAGATTAATACAATTTATAGGTTTCATTAGAAATTAATTAATTGTGCGTGTTAAATCTTAAGAAAATAGCTAAAATATACTATCAACAATTTGAATTATCAGGTAGTTGTACTTCATTAAAAATTGTCTGTTTGTGCTTCTGTTTGAACTACACACAGCAACACAAACTAATAATACACTTTTCATGACAATTGACCTTTGTCAAAGCTGTATTACGAATGCACTAACTCAAAACCCTTCCGAGTAATATGAGCATTTGCTCAAATGTACCCATATTTGCCAAATTTACCCTATTTACATTTGAAAATTCCTCTTTCTTTAAAATACAGCTTAGCTTGAATTAAATGTTAAAATCAATAGATGTTTTTTTTTATTCTAGATTGCCATGTGAAATAAAAAAATATATATCCTTCGGTATATTTTTAAATGTCAGTTCTAGTGACAGCCCTCCTTTTCAAACTCAAAATTCTGTAAATGTCTGTGAATTAAGTAACTTGCATTTTTTTTTACTATACTGTTTTTTATAATAAACGTTTCCAAAACATATGTGAAAAAGCAAATCATTACAAGTCTCTATATATTTCAATAAAAGATTGTGGAACTGTGAGATGATATCAAGGTGGGTTTCCACAACTAATATTATGAACAGTTGAACAAAAATGCGATTTTGATACGCAAATAAATTTCTCCATTTCCTTTCTTACTTACAGACGGGCATCATAGGAAAATGAAAAACAATTCGATATTTTTGTCCTTTTTAGGGCATTTGTAGTCTTAAAGTCTCATTAATTGTAATCTGGAATTTGACTCTTTGAAACGGGTCCGTCAGCGAACATTCTACAGACGTGTAATGATCCTCTATGGGAGAAATCTAGAAGACGACGCTAGTTCCAAAAAGTTGTAAATTAATAAAAATGAATTTATAGGTAATAATAAGCAGAACACAGGAAAACCATCTGTTGGCAGAAGGAAATCGCTCTACTCTCCTTGGAAATCTTTTTGCACATTACATACAAGTCCTATAACCAAAGAAATCTAGAGAATAAAGAGATGTGGATGCATTAACTTAAAAAATCAGTTATGCTTTTATTTGATGGCGACGGCAGCAATACAGGAGAAAGAAGCTAATATAACACAAATACAAATGATTTTCATTACTTAGAACATTTTCCTACCTCAGAAAAGGAAAGGATGCCTACAAAGCCATGTCGAATGTGTACAAAGCAAAGGAAGAAGAAAAAAAAACATAAGGATACCAGGTATTTTCGTCCAGTGAGTATCAACAACTCAGCACTTTGTCCTCATTCTTGCTTTATAGAGCTCATCATACACAGCAACTACAATTAAAAATATTTTTTAAAACTTCTGGAATATAAATATATATATAATCGTCTAAGCTATAATTTTAACAATAAAAATCGACAATAACAGGTTTTTTGAACTATATAAATTTTTTATTCATCATTTCTATTAATACCTACCTCAAATGACGATATGTATTCAATCTAAAATCACAGCCCAAAATACTAGACATCTCATAGCTGGCAGTTTTGGTACACACGCTCGTGAATGGGTTAATGTCTGGAACTTTCTGATGACTGTTAACACGCAGACATCGTTCTGATATAAAAGCTATGCAAGCAGAGCACAATCCTACTAAGTGGGATTGCTCACTAAGTTCCTCATGGGGTTACTCATGAACCCATGAAGGAACTCAGTTGTCCCACTTTTGCTCGGTATTTTTATCATAGCTAGATTTTATCATGACTGTGGAGTGCATGTCATATCTTAGAAATTTGCATGCCTCTGCTTTTACAGTGCCGTCTATAGACTATTTGAAACTATTTTATTTTCCACCGTCACCTTCGCCTCATGATTGTTCTGGTAAAATGGCGTCATTCTGGTGAGTGGTCTTACAGTTAGAGCATTTTCAAAACACTCTAACTTTAAGTCCACTAACCAGAATGACGGCAACTTTAACTATACTGATTCTTTATTTCTAAAAAAAATTAAATTGAAAACAAAATAATATTTCAAAAAGTTTATATTTTTATAATTAAATAGTTTAATAAAATACTTTGAGAAACGGTAACGTGGAAAATATTACTTTTCTTTCGATTGCATATTGAAATCGAAATCGAAAATTTGTTGGTCAGTTTCGAAATTTCAATCAACAGTTTAGTGGGACCATCCAAACATTGTAACTGTACAGATATTGTACAAAGAATGAAAATTTTCAGTTGTTGCTGTTGCGTGGGATTTGTTGTATATAAATAAGTTATTCATGGACACATTCCTGACTTTTCTGTCAAAGAAAACTAACCCTATTTTATTTTTATTTGTTTCATTTCAGAGTATCGAGTACTCATCACTTTCACTATTTGGGTTGAAAGAACATTTACACGATTCACAAATTAATACTTCATTTTTCCAAGATCATTGCTCAAGAAAAGTAAGTTAAAAAGATCGCTTAGCATAAAAAGATTTCAGGGTGAATCTTCGCTTAAGGTATCCGACTACCCTAAAATCCTGAATTTTGAAACATTGACAAATATTTTTATGATCTTATTTTATATACCATTTTATTAGCTTTATAAAAATACCAAGTTTATTTTTTTCCGTTCACTAAAACGAAAACTAGAAGTGTTTTAGTAAAAGCAGATGCCATCACTTTAAGCAAGATGTCATACTTTTAAACGCGTTTTATTCGAAATGTGTTTTTTTTAAAGTGCTCAAATGGGGAAAGCGCGATTGCCAAACAAATTTTGAAAATAATTAACTGAAATTTTTTGTGTATGTTCTGTATAATAGTAGAAGTGTTTTAACATTCAGATATATCAATCATTGTTTTATTACAAAATTTAGTCCCTTATGTGAAATGTTTTTTTAAGCAATTTCATATACTAACTAAGATAAAGTGCTCAAGTTTTTAAATATCTCTTATGCTGAAGATCATTTCAAAAATGAATAACGTAGCAATACATCGGAATTGAAAAATTGAAAATTTGTTCATAATGTTTTGGTAAGGAATGGGCCGCGTTTACGCTATTTTTTGTAAATTTTTACCCATTTTAGTAATAATAATTTCTTTTTTCTTCTTAATTTTAAAATATTTTTCTTAAAATGTACTAAACAAATCTAAAACCCACAAAAAAATCCCCACATATCTCCATTTTTTTTTAAAGTTGTCGCAAGTATCCGGATACCTTAATATTTGTGACTAATGCTAAAATACGACCTTGAAAAGGCACAGACAGAAAGAGAGAGAGTTTACAATTTAATAGCAATTATTTTTTCTTGGTGCCTATTCTAGTTTTTCTTCTGTATCAATCTGCATCTTTCCCCAAGCATAATGGAAATAAATTTTTATTATTTTTATTAGTTAAAAAAATTTACTTATTTATAGTTAAATTTATATTTCCAATATATTGTGGAATTCATTTGAGATGTTTTACACAGATTTGTGGTATTCTGTATTTCAATTTCCAGCTAATTTAATTTTCTAGGCGTAAATCTAATCCCTATTTCTCAAAGAAGAATTTTGAGTCTACGCAATGTGGCATTCCTTTTCAAAACCTCGAGGGAAACAAAAGCGTTGTGATTTTTCAAATGCAATTGGATCTTCGACGAAACAACGTTACGTAACAAAATTCGTAAAACATTGTTTCTGTGAAATGTTCAAATCGATAAAAGTAATTTCATATTTTCAAAAAACCGAATTCTATTCTTAAGAAAGAAGGAATTTCTATCCAATAGTGTTGCTCCAGTGTTATCATTGCTATTTTATTTCTATTTTTATATGAAATGTATAAGAAGTATAGAAATAATAACTTTACGATTCTTTTTCTGGAATTATAATTTTATTTTATAGCTTATATTTAGTTTATTATTAATTCATGTTTAATTGCTATAGTTTCTGGTGTTGCAAATGAAGAATATTGCATTAAAAATCTTCCACTTTATAGAAAGTCAATAATACAGAATAAGAATCAAAATCTTAAAAATATACTATCTATAGTTACATAATTACAAATTTCTCGGGTTAAAATGAGATTCCAAGATTGATAACAAAGTTTAAATAAAAAAATTGAGGAATACCTTCAGAAACTAGTGAGGAATTCATTAATAACAGATAACTCTCAAACACTGTACTTGTTGCTGGCGTGTCCTTCGCGAAGGGAAGGAAGGAAAAAGTTGCCAGAGCCAGGTTGGATTTCTACACCATAAATGGCGATACCACCTACCTCCACCTTCACAATTTAGGCATAATCTGGAGGAGAAGGCACCACCCTGCACCCATAGTTTCACCCACAAGACATTTCACGAGCACATACTCCGCGTGTACTCGAAGGGTATTTGGTGGCATCGTGCATTGAACCCATGTCATTCGGTCTAGAGTCGTATGCTTTAACCACTAAGCTGCCCACAGCCCACTCTCACGCATTAGATTGGTTTATTGTTTATTGGGAGTGTCCTTCAGATGCAACTTGGAGGTTATTGGTGATGGATTTCATAATTCCAAATCAAGGTTAAATTACAAGAACAGCACCTGAGCTAGAGCCGTGGATAGCCTAGTGGTTAGAGCATCGGACTCCAGACCGGAGGGCCTGGGTTCGACGCCCGATGCCTCCGAGTACACACGGAGTACGTGCTCGTTAAATCAGTTGGTACGAAAGCCTTGTGGGCTGTCACAGCAGAAACCGCGAGTGCAGGGGACTGAAGAATATTTCCCTCCCCTCCAGTTCTATGCCTAAATTATGGAGGTGGAGATAGGTGGTGTCGCCATCTATCGTTAAGAAGTTCAACATGTCTCACGGGCTCTGGCAACTTTCATTCCTTCTTTTCGGGAAGGACACGACAACAACACCTGACCTGGAATTCTCACTCTCAAAATTCCTCATAAAATACACATAAGGACTTTAGTCACATACAGATTTAAAGCACACCATTATCTCTATACAACATTTATTAAAAGTATATTAGGAATCAAAGTCGTAACTCGACAAGAAGGACACTCCCACAAGTCTCTTGATAAATGAAAATTACTAAACTTAACCTATAAAAGATCCTATAATAAAATCCATCTTTTAGCTTTGAGTAGTGAATCTCTACATTAAATAATTAGAATGTTTATTTGCGGGGGTCATGAATATCCTCATTTTTTATGTTAAATTTACCATTCTATTATATTCAAAATAGATTATTTATTCGTTAGTTCAAAGTTATTTCAAAATCCTTTCATTAAAGGCTTAAGAAGTGTATTTTTCTTTTGCCCTATTTTAAGCCTCAACATATCGATTTAACTCATCTTTTCTTAAACAAAAATAAGAAATGGCCCAGGTTGCCTAATTGTCAAGGTATTGGACCGTGGCTGGCATGTCATGAGTTCGAGCCAGTACAACTAAAGACCCGCCGTGTAGGGGTGTGATGAATATTAAATCTGTCGAGAGCTCAAACGCCCTCCCATTGGTGTGGTGTGGTAGTTATGAGAGGGGTGTACCAACTCTAGCGCCGTACTCGTCACTTGACCATTGCTCAAAATTACGAGGTCCGACGCCAAAAGCCCTCGTGTAGCTGAACATTGTGACGTTAATATTCGCTCACTGACTCCCTCATTCAAAAATAAAAAATTGTTATTTATTACCCAGAATTCTCACACATTCAGACATCAAATTCTTCAAATTGATTCCATTACAAAATGAAATTCCAATAGATATTTATTAATATAATGTACTATTTCAAAATACACCATCGCGAAGGAAACATCCAAACCTTCTGAAATTTTCCACTTCATATATATCGCGATGCGAAATGTAAGAAGATTTGCATACACATGTACATCACAAGTGCCTGTAGCGCCATAAACAAGCGCTATATATAGAGAGAAGAGAATGTAGTTTTGTGCTGGCATTGCTCCTTTTTGTGAGGTAGTTTGTGTAGTCAGCTTCAGCACATTTCGAAGAAAAATGCAAGCGTCCTTCGAGAACGTTTCTGAATTCGAATGGGGGAAAATTGCTGCAAATAGAAAATATGGATTATCCTTCCAAGAACTCAATAATGGTAACGTACATAACCAGGCACCGCCCACCCAGTATAGTGGTTAGTGGCGCTGTCTGATGTACCGTAGGGCATGGGTACGAATGCAGGAGAAGGCATGGATGTTTGTAAATGTATGGTGTTTTTGTGGCATGGAGATACTCTAAATAGCTGTCAAGGCGCAATTTCTCTCGTGAGGTTGGTGGAAATGGAAGGGGAGGCCCCTGACTACCTACAGGGAGGTGGGAATAAAAGCCAAATCGCACTGCCACGTGAATCGTGGTCAAAGCTACGGATAACGACAGGTGTACATCTTAGCCCTATATCGCGATGAATTTCGTGGGCTTCGATCTTTCACCGTTGGACAGGTGGCATTAGAAACAACAACAACATAACCAGGTGCGAATCTGTAACCAGTGGATGTAAGTCAGACCTATGGCATTAAATTCATTTGCCTCTCCACACCACTACATGTTATGATAGGTTATTGAGCTAATGATAGTAATGAATTACAGTTAAACCTCACAGAGAGTAACTGTATTACAAGAATAATGGTCTTTAGGGCATCAATCGATGTATATGCATGCGGTTCGATATTTATTCCGATGTCCTTTCTGGCACAATGGAATGTTTGCAAACACTTCTGTAATTTTTTATCTATTACTTTTTCCACTAATTCCAGGCACAGAGCATTGTGCCAAAAGAACTGAATTCTATCTTTCTAAATACCGCAAAACCAACCAAGCGCTACCCACTACGATAAACGCAAAACCCAAGAGACTATCTCTTCTTGGTATAGCAAACCAAGCCCTGTGCGTCGGGCTAAAACAAAAAAGAAGCTCTCCTTCCTTTACTCAAAACTCAGTTCAGGGCCTTCACACTCCAAAACCAAGGAACTGTCCTTTCCTCTGACCTCCTTGTTCGAAGGACAACCACCATTTCTTCTCAAAAATAGTAACCTCAACTGCGGTTGCGGAGAATATCGCCTAACTCTCAAAAAAATCTACCGCCAACAGAGTAACCAGATCCTACAGCTCCCCCCCCCCCAATGTTGTAATTACCTCTGCCTTCAAAACCAAACGTTTCTATCTGCAATTGTTGCATTGACAGCAGACATGGACAGCCGAATGTCATGGCATTGTTCATTACAGACATATCATTTTTCTGCCAGCAGCACCACGATCATTGAATTAAAAAGCCTAGAATTAACAAGGAGTGAGTTTGCTTAAGTCGATATAGAACCATCTTCACAATTTTTTATTTTTATTTGATATTTGGTTTTAATTGTGTTTTATAAAGGTTAATATTTAATAATAATTCCTTGCAAAAAATTTTAAATTTGCAGCAAAATGTTTGTAAAATGTAAATTTTTTTAACTTTTTAAAACATTTTTAAAATTCCTAAGGCTTTTTTAAATATGTCTCTTTCATTTCAAAATTTTTTTTCCAAGTACCTTATAATATACTACATAAAACTGTGCATGGGTTTTTTCTGCTGCTGCTCTTTAATTTTTATTAATATTTTTATAGTTCAACTTCCAAAAATTCTCAAAAAAACATTAATTTTGATTTTGAATTTTTTTTAGAAAAAGTACTAAACATGTTAGAGTTAATTCCATGCACTGTTTTACAAAACATACATTTCAGAACATGTATAAAAATTTTAATACCACACTTCAATTATCAAAAAAGCCTTAGGGTTTTGAATGATAATTTGTGTACAAAAATTCAACATGGAGAAGTATGTGTTCGAAGTTTTCATTCCATGAATAGCAAGATATAATATTCATCGAATAGTCTGAAACTTTTATAAAATGTTAATTAGCATATTTAAAATTGCTTACCATAAGAAATTGCACAAATGTAGAAAAATTAAACAGTATACTTCCATAATGAATATATAGAAGAAAACGAATGAAAGATCAACATTTCATAAAACTTTATCTTAATAATTATTTTAAAAAATAAATACACACACTTCAGAGCTCAGAGCTAACGCACAACATGTACAAAAGAGGTTTATGCCTTTATTTTTTATTTCCATGATTTTAAAAGCCTTCACATGTTAAATATTGTACACGAATGAAAGCAAAATCAAATATCAATTTATAGGCAAAATAAATCAAAATATAAGAACTGCATGTGTACATTTGTTTAAATAAACATATTAAAATATTTTAATAATAAAAGTGTTGAATTCCATACACTTGGGATATATATATATATCACCAAAAACAAATATATAAAAATGGTAGAGTTTTTCTATTCTTGCGAATTAGATTTTTAATTATCTGAGTTATCGAAATGAAATTTAGTATTTATGCTTTGAGAGAATCCGTTTTGAAGTTTTAATTTCATTAATAATAATGTCATAAGAAGCACGAACAACTTTTAAATCTTGACCAAATCCATTTTCTCTTCAATAAACAATTCACAAAATAGAGTTTTTGCATGAATTGCACAATTCTTTCTTGAAATGATTTGGTACTGCATATAATGTTAGTCTCATTTGCGCGCGGTAGAAAAATAATAATTCGTTTTTTATCAGGCTCTTTTCTGGCAGATAATCTGAAATATGTTCGTGGTAGTTGCTGTCCATTATCAAATATTGCTCTATAACTTGATAAAAAATGAAAGTAAAGCTTTGAAATTTTGCTGGCCTATTTATAAAGATTCGAGGTATCAAATAAGCCAATAAAAATTTCGACAGTTAAATGATTTTTAGAGTACCATATCGTTTTAACTGTTGCCATATGTATAACCATACTTTTCTTACACCTAAAATTATTCTTTTTTAGGTATTGGATTCCACACACTCCTTCAACCCCCGGCACTACGACCAACCAGCGCAATGCTATTTTGAGCCTGTTTCAACTCCCTTTTTTTTTCAGAGCTTACCTACAACCGCTATCCAACCAGGGAATAATTGGCTACGCTTAGATGTTACATTTGAGATATTTTCTCACTCACCAGATTTCATTTATGACATGACCTCCATGTTTTCTCAGTCTATAACCTTTTAAACAGTTTGGTCGATGATTGAAGAACTATTGGCCTAGAATATACACCACCGTCTGCTACAGCAGATCAGCTTTAAGATAACGCACGAGTTTCCATTCTCTGTTAGACACAATCGTTAACATCTGTAAGACATAATCATTTCCAGCATAAGGTATTGCTGGTATGTTTATTTTGTCTCGAGGGAGGAAAATATAAACGATTTTCAAATGGATATAATTGTTTGAAAATAAAATTAAATAATTCGAATCTTTTGCACATAAAAGAATAAGGTTTCAAAACGTACAAAATGTTTAACATATAATCATAATTTTAAAAATTATAAGACACATTTCTGTAATAAATATTAAATAATGTTTGCTTTGCGCATGCTGTTTTCTAAAATAGTAGACTGATGTAAAAAACTCAGAATTTTGTGAAATGTATTATACTCTTTAAAAGACCTATCTAATTCTAGTATTATATATCTTTTGTATTTCAAATATTTGACAAATATTGAAATCTTAAAAAAAAAATTTTAATGTTATTTATTTTTTGAAAAATATATAATTTATTGTTCTATTTATATAAAAATAGCTCCAGTTTAAAAAGGATAACTATTGTAACTTATTATAACTATTTTGTGTATATTTTTTAAATATATATATATATATATATAGGGTGTGCAGCCTTAATGTGACCCAATTACTAATTCTCGAACCGTTCAGTTCAGATATGCACTTCCAATTTAAAAATGTTTTAAAACAGGTAAAGGATGTTTTTACGTGCTTTTCGAACCAAAAAATCCATTTACAAAAAATTACAAACATTAGTTTTTTATACGGTCTCCATGTACTATCACTTATTTTTAGGAAAAGATGCAGCACACAAAAGCAAAGTAATCACAAAAAGTTTCATTTTATTACGAAAAAAATTGGACGAGTTATGGACATTTAAAAATCATACATTTTTCCATTTTCTTCGTAATTTTTAAGAAGCTAGTAAGGGGCCGTCTCCAAAGTGAAATTAGTTGGAACTCTGCCAGGAAACTTTCACTCTTGCACGTCACTCTTATGTAAATCTTTTTTTAATTTAAAAGCATACGTTAATCATACAATAATTGAGTATTTAAGAAATAAAATTTATTCTGTGTAAGTGTAAAACATAGAAAAAATAAAATATTTTGGACGAAGAAAACATTTTAAAAGTAGTTCCAAAAAAATAGACTTATATGCTGCGGCTTAAGTCTGATTTGCTGCGTTTTTGCTGATCATGACGAACGTTAAAAATCTGTTTTGTAGTCGCTTGCAATTCCCTACAGTCGTATTCTAATATTACGAATTCTAGTATGGGAGAAGGAGATGTATACAAATGAAGAATACTGCGAAATGGTACTGTTTTATGGACAGTGTAATCGAAATAAGAGAGAGGCTGCAAGATTTTATGCCATTAAATTTCCCACTCGAAGACATCCATCTTATTGCACAATTGCCCGTGCTGTTCAGCGCTTGTATAAAACTGGGAGTTGCAATAGACGTATTCCCTGTCTCGTGCCTTCACCATTATTTAAGTTAATTTGGTCATTCTGATGTAATAAAGCCCCTGATTCATGATTGGCGCATCATTCCACATTATGCTATAATTTGAACGGCAAATCTTGTATTATTTTGCTGCTATTTATTAAAACAAGCTATTTTAATCTTTTCGGTGCAAGTTGTATTTCTTTAATTTAACTTTTATTTTTTGCCCTAAGGCAATACAAATTGTAAATCTATGATGTTTACTACGATGTTTTGCTCTTGCTCTTTCTGTAGATAGTGAGTTACTGTTCTCTAAATTCAATTTATATACGACCCCCTTTTCTGAGCCACTCAGATGCTTCAAATTTATGTAGGCATAACTCGGTCAGTTTTTATCGTAATAAAATGAAACTTTTAGTTTACTTTGTTCTTGTGTACTGCATCTTTTCCTAAATATAACTGATAGGACTTGGGGACCGTATAAAAAATTAATTTTTGTAATTTTTTGTAAATGTGTTTTTTGGTTCGAAAAACACGTAAAAACATTCTTTACCTTTTTTAAAACATTTTTCAAATTGGAAGTGCATATCTAAACTGAACGGTTCGGGAATTAGCTATTGGGTCACATTAAGGCTGGACAACCTGTATATAACTTTATAAATCAATTTATTGCTAGTATAGTTACAGCCACTATTTTAGAAAATATCATGCGCAACGTAGATCTTAGATAATATTTCTTACAGAAATGTTTCTCATTTTCATATGCTTATAATTTTTTAATTATGGTTATATTTGAAACTTTTTTTTGTTTTGAAGACTCATTCCTTTATAAATAATGAGTACACGATTTGAATTATTTAGTTTTAATTTCAAAGAACTACATCTGTTTGAAAATTGTTTATATTTTTATCCGTCGAGACAAAGTTAACATGCCTAAGACCCCATTAACATTTCTCATTCAAGACCGAAGTGTGTAGCAGCTGTTAATGTTGCCTGTCTTTATTTTGCAATAACATTCAGATCTGATTTCAGTCTTCCTTATGTCATAGGGGTCTATATTTTCACTCATTTTACTTTTATATTATGTGTTACATTTTTGTTATCGTGAAGACTTCTTAAGGGGTCTCGCAATCCTATGTCTTCTCCATTTGTTGTTTATTTTGTCACATGGAGGTATCATAGTCTGTTGGGGACTTTTCAATTTTTCAATTGTTCTTTATTGCGTGAGTAAATGAATATTAACGTCAGCCTTTGGGCTTTTGGTGACAGACCTCGTGATTTTCAACCATGGTCAAGTGAAAAGGATGACACTTAAGATGGCACCCTCTCAACTACCATAACACACCAACGGGAGGACTATTGAGTTCTTGACAGATTTAATGTACATAACTCCCTTTCTGGCGGGTCTTCGGTGGTACTAGGCTCGAACTCATGACACACCTGCCACAAGTCCAATACCTTGTTCACTAAAAGATACCGCGGCCTTTTCTTTATTTTCTTTTTTATTCTTTTTCATGTGAATCTTCGCAAAAATGCATTCATTCAAAAAACTCTCGGAAACTATTAATGAAGAGAAAACAAGGAAAATATACTTTACATTTTTAACACGCTTTTATAAGTTTCACTTGCATGTAACGGAATCTTGGAACTTGATTTTTACCCACTTTAAAAAGTCAGGTTAATTCGAAATTTGCACACTTGTCAAGGACCCATGACAATATAATAATTTCATAATTTTGTTCCATTGTCCTGAGCAGGACATCTGGAATAACGATATCCTGATTTGGCGATTAATTTCATATACCACTTCCAGATTTGGCAATTTATTGCATATACCATTTTCAGATTAGGCGACTAATTCCATATGTCATTTCCAGATTTGGCGACTAATTCCAGATTTAGCAACTCAAAGATTAAGGTGCAAACCCCAAAAAGAATACACTTGCGGTTAAAAGAAATAAAACAAACAAAATAGTGTTCTCTTTCTTTATGTGAGAAAGGGAGGTTGTGGGTGCGTCAGCTATTTATTACCATAATATAAGCAATTGTCTAGTTTTTCTGAGAATGGAAATATAAAAAAAAAGACTCGAGCATGTGAAAAAAATAATTTATGTTCTAACTGCAAATATTTTTTATTTTTATAAAGCAATACATTTAGAAGTGATGATACGAATTAACATTATAGCAATACGTTTAAAAGGCGATATATGATTGACACTTTGTGACGGGTGCTTACGCGAATTAACATTATAGCAATACGTTAAAAAAAATAAAAAAAAAAAAAAAAAAAAAAAAAAAAAAAAAAAAAAAAAAAAAAAAAAAAAAAAAAAAAAAAAAAAAAAAAAAAAAAAAAAAAAAAAAAAAAAAAAAAAAAAAAAAAAAAAAAAAAAAAAAAAAAACATATATTACATGTTGTTTATAATAGCGTCGATTGATTTTTTTTTTTTTTTTTTTTTTTTTTTTTTTTTTTTTTTTTTTTTTTTTTTTTTTTTTTTTTTTTTTTTTTTTTTTTTTTTGATTGACACTTGATATTACATGTTTTTATAAACTCGCTTTCTTGTATGTCTGCCTGGGTAGAATTTTGTAATTGGTTTTAAACTGACTTCCCGATAAGCTAGGTACTTGAAATGTGGACCATAGCTCATAAGTGGATAAAAATGTATGAAAATATGGGGACAAAACGAAAAAAGGAATTTTATACTTTTTAGTCCGTTATAAAAACATGGCACATGAAAAAATTTTGTATCTATAGAGAGGAATCTCTGTGAAATATAACGATACGGGACTGATCCTATCCCTTTAATGGAGAGAATAAATACACTTCAGACCCATTAATTAATATCCATTGAAGAACAAGACTAATTCCAGCAGCTACGTAATACAATCCCCCTCAAACAAATATCAAACTCAAGTCAATTCAATTAGTAAATGATAGTTTGAAAAACTAAAAACATGCTTTACTATGGATCGAACTAAAATGAAAATAAATTACAGTTTAAAACTAAAAACACGCTTTTATAATTGATTGAACTAAAAGTGAAAATTCTTAATATAAGAATAAATGATTAGCAAGAATGTTAATGTCACTGGGGTAGAAGCGTGCGGTCTTTGCACTACATTTATTCACTAACTCAGCATTTCGCAATGGGAACTAATGAAATTATAACAATTAATATAGAGCACCCCACTGCTTTGACCACAGTGACATTAACTCCGATAATCATTTTATCTTATAATAAATTAATCTTCACCCTAAATCCTCATAGTGTTTTGGATTTTAAAACTGTATGATGGATATAATCATCTTGCATCCGGCAAACAAGGCCCCATTAAAATTTACGTAAACTATTTGAAGACAATTGTGCATTTCATTTTTAAAATTCCTCAGTGAAATAAATAGGAACTCTAGCTAGTTTATTACATTATCAATATAAAGAAAACAGTAAAATTTTCATATTATAAAGCATTAATAATCAACAAATAATCTTGAATACAGTTAGTCTGTAGATTCCAATCAACGATATAATCGTAGTTATGCTTCTACAATACTGTAACTTTAAAAACTTGTAACTTTCAAAAGAGTAATTGAAGTATAAATTACAGGTATACCCCTTTTTATTTATTATTTAGATTATTTTACTAACTTTCATTCCATTGGTGTGTGTGTGTGTGTGTGTGTGTGTGTGTGTGTGTGTGTGTATTATTCAAAAAATACTTGCAAATACTTACGAATAAAAGTTCCAAAGATAGAAAAAGACATATAAACAAACCACCATCTAAACAAAAAGAAAGAAAAAGCTGCAAAAATGTAGAAATCTGAGAATACGATTTTTTATACGCGCATTCTACTCGGAAGCATTTTATTATTCCTGACAGTCCCCAATGCATTGCAAACTGGCTGGACTCTAATATATCCATATTAGCAAACTTATCTGTCTAAATAAATACAAAATAAAAGATAACTGACAGCAAGCAGAGCATTCGGTTGCTAAGCAACAGGCTTCTGCATTGACAGATTAATTGAAATGGCATTTCGGACCTTAGTAGCTTCCAACTCTCTCCTAGCTTGTTCGGACATTTAGCTGCGTAATTTACTTCTGATACTGGAAATAACATATTTCTTTTTAAGTTGATTAAAAGAGCTTTTATGTCTTCCAGGAATGAAATTTTAGATTTGTTGGTGGTCTCAAAAAATAAAACGACATGGAAAAAAATACTCTAGTATTTCTGTGCATTAATAGACCAAATAAATGTCAAATGAATTTACCTTCTGTTTAGTTCAGTGCACGAATATTTATTTAGATGTAGCAAATTAATTTCAAATCTTTTTCCTCCCCTGAAATTAAAATCTCTACTTCTATGGTTAATTCTTAAGGAATAATAATCTACAAATTATGAAAGTTAAGTAAATTTGCAATATATGTTCTGAAGTATTACAAATTAAATCCTTTTTCAGTATTCTTCCCCAATCTTAATTCAATTTGTTGCGATCCTCGCCTCGAGCTTTCCCACTAGAATTATTTTAATTTTTTATTTCTGTTTCTCCGTTGTGGTTAGTGGCAACGGACTTTGTATGAGACAATTTATTCAATTTTCCTTAAGCTGCTACTTGTATTTTACGGGTTTCTTGATCTCGTTATTTACGTGTGATTTTTCTTCATTGAACCTTTCATATGAATTAATAAAATAATTTAAACATGATGAATTTTTCTATGACCTAGATGAAGCAAGGAACTCTCAACATCCTCTCGGGCCGATGTGAAATGAGGTAAGCCTGACTATTCCATTATTCGAAGTTAAGGCTTAAGACATAATTATTGACACAAGTAATTTGTAAATTTTTTATCTAAATCTTAAATTTAAATATTTTACGCTTAAAAACCAGAGTTTCCTTACTGTATTAATCTATACAAAAAAGTAAAATATAATAGAGCTGTAACGGGTCTGTCCGCGATTCTACTATTAATCCTCTGGGGGAAAAATAATATTTTTAACTGTGATTTAAGTGGAAAAAACTCTGCATATGGAGAAGACGGGATTTATGCAAATTAGAACTTCTATTTAAGTTTTTTTTAGCACAGTAGAAAAGAAAATGGTTAAAAGTGGATATTGAAGCGTGAATAAGATAATGTGATCCAAAGTTGTATACTTACTCAAATTATGCAAAGATAAGCCAAGTAGCGGAGTTAAGAGCACTCTTCAGTTATTACGAAGGGTGTTCATAAAAAAAGGTTACAAGTCAAATAAAGAAATATTGATTAACAATAGACAGAAAATACAAAAAGGAATTAAGAGCCATACATACCTTTCACATTTCGACATAATCAGCATGCCTACTTAGGCATTTATCAGAACTCAGAACGAACTTGTTTAACCCGTCTTCGTAGATATCAGATACCCGTTTATTGAGACAGGTCTCGGTGGTGGTTTCAAAGCACTTTCTTGGAATATCGCAGCACATCAGAAACGATATGCTGCACGCTACCATAGCACAGACCCAGCTGTAACGAGACTTCACTCAGTTACCCGTCGATCATTTTGAATCATTTATTCAATTCATGCCGTGTTGATTTCTTCCGTTGAAGAACTTGTCCGGCCTCTCCCAACCATATTGCAGTTTTAGACATCCTATCTGCCTGATTGGAAAGAGTGACACCATTTCGCTACATGTTGTCTGATCATTGTTTCTTCACCACAAACTTCCACTGTTTGACTGTGAATAAAATGTGATGTGACTGTATGCCCCTGAAAAAACGAATCACGGCTCTGGAGACTTGAAATTTGAACCATAGCTGAGAAATGGATGACAATGCATGAAAATGTTTAAAAAGTTCTAGTCTCAAACCCAGGCTTCCAGAAGAGGCTTGGCCCGTCAGTCAGGGTGAAATTTTTAATTTATTTTAAACCTTCTGGATAAGCTAGAGACTTGAAATTTGGACCATAGCTCAGAGTGGATGACAATGCACATGAAAATGTGAAACAAAAGAGTTCTACCTGGCAGGCCCCGAGGCGGTCCGATTACGACATGGGCCGCTCAAACTTACGGGCTGCACCAACAAGACCACCTGGTGATAGCACAGGTCAGCGAGTTGTGTCTACGTATTCAATTTCAGGCTCTGGGGTCAAGAAGAAACCCCATGTTACCATGTTTTGTTAATTCAGCTTTCTTGTAAGTCTGTTCAGATGGAATTTGTAATTGATTTTAAACTAACTGATGTGAGGGGAGGCTGGGCCTTTTGTGGCTCGAGTGGACAGTGTCTGCATAAATGGATTTGTAAAATCATGGCACATAAAACATTTTTATTAAGAAAATGATTCTTATCACTATCACTGTTACTTTCTTTAATGAAAGTTCGGAGGTATTTAAGACTAGTCCAAGTGATGCTATCTACAAACTAATTATCGGGGCTGGTGCCAATGCCTTTTGCTCCATTTGTGAACTTCGAGTGGTAATTGAGGCTCTTGATTTATATGAGACTCTCCCTACCTGTTCTAGAATATGGTGAAGGTCTCGTCATTTTTGTGACTTTAAAGCAACCTTCCAGGCAATTCTAAATGGAGGTTTATGATTTACTGAAGAGATTTGATCCTGCTTGTTAAGATTACATGAGTTAAATAAGGTCTCCTTTCACCAATGGTTGCATTTACATGTTGACAGGCATGTACAGGCAATGAAAATGCGGATACAATGGAGAAAGAGGCTAGAAATCTCAATTATGATAACTTTTACAATGTTACATTATTTCCTTCCTCAGTGGCTCGACAGCCCAGGGTGGACCTTGGCTTTCTCAAGAAGCCTTTTCCAGGCCAGCCTTCTTCTTGCTAGTGTTCTCCAATTTTTAGTTCTCAAACCTAGTTCTTTTCCAGACGATCAATCCATCTTAGATTTGGCTTCCATGTGCCAATTGGTTGAGCATAGAAGACTTTTTAGAGGTGCAATCTTCTTCCATTCTGACAACGGGGACTGCCCTTTTAATCCGTTGTACTTTGATGAAGTTAACGAGATGTCAGATTCTTTATATAAGAGATAAATTCTGGTGATCTTCTTCATGATAGCATTTTCTTGAATTCCTCAAAAATAGATATTAGAAACATTATCTAGTGGGTAACAGAACACCTTCGAAGAAAATTTTGAATTAACCTGAATTTTGCCTGTTAATGCGCATTTTATGACCTTGGGTCTTTAAAATGAAAACGCAATCGTCTTATTAGTGCACATTTTTCTGTGAGAGGTATTTTATGAAAAATAAGCAAAAATAAGACTTTACACCAAACATGATAACTAGAATAAAATAAATATATTGACATTTTGTAAATTGGATAATATAGCATACAACCTTATCTGAGATAGACACTTATTTGGTAACATAACAAGTGCATTGAAGCTATTGTGTTTCCGAGCTTCTTAACTGATTGAGGAATTTTCTTTAAGCTATTGTAATTTTCACTTTATTGCTGTATAAAATTTCTACTAGACATAAATCTTAAGAGGTCATTCCTGTATTAGTATTTAAAAACATATAATTTTATTTCATCCAAGCATAACTTTTGAGATATTGTGCTGCGGTAGAAAAATCTTAAAAACTCATTTTGAAAACGACAAAATAACATTAAACTAATCTGATTACAAGAAAACACTTACTTTCTTATTAAATGCTGGATTTATAATTCTCTCCATCTTTAACTTCTAAAACAATATTTTTCTTTTAAGGGCTCTTAAAGATTTTCCTATGTTTCTTTGTTTTGGGGTCTGCGTTATGGAATCGATTACGGATTCTGCATTATCTAAATGTTTATATCCCCGTAAAGGTATTAAACACCCCAGGATTTTCGTATTCATCTTATTAAAAACTTTGGAAGCACCCATTTAATCCCTCATTGAAATGTATAACAGCATCGACAAATTTAATTGTTTGGTGAGCAAATGCTTCTTTCGGAACTTTTTGCCAGACTATTCCGTTAAAACCTTTCATTTGCATTTTGCGTGCGTCCATATGTGCAAACAATATCTGTTTGTCGCATAGTTCTAAATACTGGTTAATTTTATTTAAAACATCATTTGATAAACCAGCATATTTTGTGGTACATTGTTCCATTTGCCCACCCCGCTGAAAATAACACCAGCTCTTTCCCTATTGGGCACTGACCATGCATCGGTTTCTTATCCTTGATGCACAGTGATATAGCGCAGCAATTACATTTGCTGCATGGCATTCAAGTTACCGACATTACTGCGTACAGCAATTCCGTATTAATTTTGAGTCGATCGATAAGGTGTATCAGTTAATTTGCCTTTACCAGACAGTCCTTTTAGTTTTGTTTTGAGCTTTCTTAGACGCAGGCCCTCTCTTTGTACACTTGGCCAATGCACTCAAACTTTGTCCACACTGTTCATTCCATAAGTGTGCTCACACTCATGAAGCTTTTAGTCACCATCGCCATAATATTGCGTGTATTGAGTCTGCGGTTTTCTGAACGAAGAAATATTCATTAGAGCCCCACAATTCCATTTTGACGAAGATCCGTGAGTTACACTGACATATGTGGTCGGCTTTGACGACTCATATTCAGAGTTCTTGGCATAGTCTGAGTCTCTTGCATGTAGGACAGTGGACGACCTTAACTTCTACGATCTAACACCTTACCGGTATCAGCTGATATTGCGTAACACAACCATTCATAGACAGTATAGCCTCTACTGCCATGTGCCATCCACAGATATGCCACATTTTACAATCAGATCGACATTTTGTTTTATATCCGCAATTTCAGTAGCAGCTTTTCTGGATTCCTCAGCTACTTCCTGAACCGCTTTAAAGCTTTGCTTCGTTTTTGAAGCGGTTTTGTCAGTCGAAGAATAGGTTAATGTTGGGCATAATTTAAATGCCAATAGAAACCCTTGCCTATCTGCCGCATACCATATACTGTATAGTGGCCTTAGGCTGGTGCATTTACAACTTTTGATGAAGCAAAATGCAAAGAAAAGTCACAGCATTTACATTTGAGTGTAAAATGAGGCATAATCCATACATGGAATCCTCAAAAGCTCTACTTTTCAACCAAAACATTTTGGGCAGCAAAGTTGAGAAAATGCATCCACAATAAGCTCAAGATCAATGATTCTGTTACAAACAGAGGACCAGGCATTTCTTCTGCAGTTGACATACTCTCATTTCCCAATTTTGAAGAACAATGAACAGTGCATTCAGGAACAGGTGGATTGCTGTTATTTTCGAAATTTTGTGTTATTTCCAAAAATTGTCTCTTACGCTTTCTAGCAATACTTTCACCATTTCAAGCAAAATAAAACAAGAATAAATTATTTTTAACTTTCTACGCTGTCGATTCTCAGTATGAAAATCAAACATATATGTAAACAAAGTCACTAAACATAACAAATTTGATGCCAGATTTCATACATAAAAATGTATTTCTAAATACATTTATATTTATTCTCAAATATTCTATTTTAATTTCTGACAAAATATTTGTACTCTTAATTTCCATATTTCATATTATCCATATACCATGAAAGTTAAACATCAAACAAACAATTTGGAGGGCCACTTCCAGTTAGCGAGAAAGGCATTTCCAGTCAGAAATTCATGATCAAACAATATTAAAAGCTGTAGCAGCTATAATTAAGCTAGAAACAAAATTTTACAGATTTGAACGATAAAGATTGAATTTGTATTTGATCAAAAACAGAAAAATCGATATTTTGACCGAAATTAGTGCAAAGGTGTTCTGTCACCTTAGAAATGCAAATGTATCATAAGGGCACATTCAAATTGAGAGAAGTCAATTCCTGTAAACTTAACAGTGTAAGGCATCAACTCTGTAATATAAGTGGAATCCACCTTATAGCAAAGAATATTGCTAGACTAAGAACAGGTCATTACAAAGGAATGAAGATTTATAGGGATTGTAGAACTTATAAGAATTGTGATGACTGTTCAGGTACAGAACTAATACCTATACTCATATTTTTGACTGTCAGTACAGAACTAATACCTGCTCATATTTTTTGACTGTCCAGCTATTCTTTTGGCTCTACAAAAAATACGCGTCCAGTTTTCGTCAAAAAACCTCTATGTGGATAATACTGAACAAATTGCCAGAACAGACGTCTGGACCAATGGTACTATCAGATTTGGTCCTGTCATGGACACGACCTCATCATCCCTGTAACTCTGACCCATAAATAAATATTCATATCCCATTCCATCTTAATTATTAGATATGCTACATTTTGACAACGTTTGAGTTATATCAGATTCCATGATTTTATTATGCACTCGCACGCTATTTCTATGCTGCCTCTTTTTTTAAATGTTCATTTCACCTTCTAACATGCACACACTAACACTTCTTTTCTTGCTCTTTAGAGGTTTATCTCTAGAAGAGCAACATAGTTTAAAAGTTTGGTGTAATACTTCGAACAAAAGAACTTCAAAAGATAAGAGCACTGTGTACTATGTATTATACTTTTCAAGTTTCTTTGCAATAAATTAGAGTTAAAAGAGACTAAAAAAAACATCTTTCATAGTTAATCAAACTAAGTTGTAAATTTGTCTTTTATTCGCCAAATCTGGAAATGGGATCAGGCAATACGTGGCTTTA